>GL379821.1:142864-327152 GCA_000143925.2 Caenorhabditis brenneri | reverse complement strand
TTCATATGAAAAAAGTTGAAAAATTCAGAATAGTGGACTCCCCCTTTAACTGAATCTAAATAATAGTATCACAGAAAAGAATGCGAGACCGTACAAATGATGCTCACTAAAGCTGGCTTATCTGCGGAAGTCTATCATGCTGGTCTCAACGACAATCTTCGAGTTTCAGTGCAAAAAAGCTGGTTGGCTAACAAGTTTGATGTGATATGTGCTACAATCGCATTTGGAATGGGAATCGATAAACCGGACGTGCGGTTCGTAATTCATTACAGTCTACCGAAATCAATTGAAGGATATTATCAAGAGACTGGAAGAGCCGGAAGAGATGGAATGCCTTCGTATTGTTTGATGCTGTATTCATATCACGATTCAATTCGGTTGAGAAGAATGATTGAAGGTTGGTCCAACTTGATTATCACATGATATTAACTGTTCGAGGATTCAGAAATTATTTACAGAGGGAAATACTACTACTGGAGTTCGGTCTATGCATCTCAACAATGTTCTTCAAGTCGTCGCTTACTGTGAAAACGTCTCGGTTTGTCGACGAAAAATGCTGGTAGAACATTTTGGAGAGGTCTATGACGAACAATCATGCCGAAACAGCAAAACGCCATGTGACATTTGTGAACGTCAGCGGAAAAATGTGGAAGCTATTCGCCTATTCGATGTTTCGACAGACGCTTTGTCCATCATACAGTGCTTGCCACGTATGCAGAAGGCCACATTAAAATACATATCAGAACTCTACCGTGGTGCTCTGATAAAGAAGACTTCAGAACAGGCTGTTCGGATGGGTCACACCAAACTTCCTTTCTATTCCAAAGGACAGGGAATGTCAGAACAAGACGCTCTACGATTTGTTAGAAAACTGGTAATCGAAGGTTTGGTCCATGAAAGATTGTATTCAATTCCAAATCAAACAGCTGCAGTCTTAGCATATGCAGAATTAACAGAAGCTGGAAAAGAGGTTGCAAGTGGAAGAAAAGCTGCAAAAGTCTATTTGCATATAGTCACATGCGAACGAAAACGGAAGAACGCTGGATTGATTGAGCTTTCCAATATGAATACAGTGTCAGAAGCACAAGCACTAAAGGAACGTCATATGGTAAAACACGGAGACGTGTTCACAAAGTGCCTTCAAGATTTGACACAACTGATCACTGCAGTAGCTGAAAGCGCAGGACTTTCTGGACCTTATTCGATTTTGTCGAGAGAAGGAATTGAGCAAATTGCTGCGCTACTGCCTCGTACGAATTCGGATCTTCTGAGGATTGATTCAATGACACAGATTAAAATTACGAAGTGAGCTAGTTAATATTACAAGTTGAAGAAAGAGAAAGAAAATGGTTGCAGATATGGCCGCTTGATAATGGAACTTCTTGCAACATACTGGAAACAAGTGGATGAACGAGAGGAGGAAGAGATGCGAAATCAGTTGGATAAGCTCAAAAACGGAGAAATGGTGATGGGCGGATTTGCGACGCTGTCTTCTGATAACAACTTCCCTCCAGCTCCATACATGAAGCCGATTGGAGGTGGAAGGGGGAGGAAACGGACGACTCCAGGGTAAGTAAAAAATGTTGTAACTCTAAACTCAGGTAATTGATTTAGTTTCTCATCTGGACGTGCATCAAAAAAACCTCGAGCCGCCGCACCTTCATCTCGCGGAACGGCACGTGGACGAACGCGTGGAAGAGGTACTTCCAAAGCTACAGCTGGTCTCAAAAGAGGCATGTTTCCTTCCGCATTTTTTTAAACCATATGTTTCGAATATCTGTAAATTTAGTTTTGTTTTGTTTTTATAGTCATATCGAATGAATATCTGTATATTTCCATGTTCAAGTCGAGTTGGTTTTTTCACAGTAAAAAGAGGAATTCACTACTCATCATCGAAAGCTCCTCCATATCCCGAGTTACCGGCGGCATGACTCTTGGTGACAACTTTCTTTAGATCTTCTATATCATCCACATCACTGATTATCTTCATTTCTGTGGAAGCCGTCTGAACAAATAAGAATGGGTCAGAACATTCAACATAAATTGGAACTGACTGAAATGCTGATGTTCGATTCTCCCGCTTCACTTGTCTTATCAGTTGCTTTCTTATTTCTTCTTGCATCGGATGACAAGCAGCTTGGAGTTGTCAGCTTTTTGAGAATAATGAAGTGCATTGAACTGGCTTCCTAAATTGATTTACATATGTGAATTATTTCTAAGAAGTTCTGTCAAACATGAATAGGTAATCACATAATTTTGGAACCGTTTTCAATAACAAGCTGTTCTTACTCTTGCAGTATCATTTTCAAAACTTTTAAATGATATTCACATACCCTTCCAATTTTTGCCACATCATATGGAACTTCTTGCTCTTTGATCTTTGGGGTGAAGGAATCAATGTATCTCTCAAAATCTTTTGCTTCTTCTGGATCAATTGGTCTCTCCACTAGAGCAGTTACTTTGCCTCCAGTCGACAATTTTGATAAACGTTCTCGTATAGTATTATCCGGAGTAGCCATCTTATTAATTGGATCATGGTCGATATCAACCAAAACGTCTCCACGTCCCAACATTTGGTAGGCGATACCATCTTCGAGAGCCTGTAAATAAAAAATCTATGGTTAATTTGGACATGTAGTACAAACCTCTGTGATATAGCAACGCTTTTTGATTACAACAGTCTTCATTCCAACTGCAGTGGCTCTCAATTGTGCGGGCTAATAATCAATTATTATTTCTCATTCTGAGGATCATATGTCTTTGAAAATTACCCTTTCCAAATTCAAAATGAACAAGTTGTGACCCGGCTTTACGTCTTGACCCGTTTTCCGCAAACGTTCAGCAGTGGCTGGAACAGCACCTTTTCTTCTGATGACCTCCACAGTACATGTTTCCCCTTTCATCAATTCAGCCTGACAGTTGGATCTGCCAGTAGCATCATTCACCTTCTGCACTATGTCGCCTATAAGAAAATAGGACATTCAGATGAGCGGTGTAAGATACCGACCCATTATTAGTCCATTGTAAAATGAGTTTTTTGAGATTTCATAGATCACCATTTTATCCGAAAGATTAATCACATCGTTCGCCCGTTTTCCAACATCCTCAGGTGCTATTTTAAACGAGACAGATACTTTCTCAGTGAGTACATTGGGCGGAAGGGGTTTCAACCATCTTAGAGGTCTTTTCGAACCCTGAAGACAGTTATAATCAATCAACTCTCAAAGCAAAAACTTACTTCTCGCATATTAGTATCTTGAACAAACTATTATGAGAAATGTATTAACTAAACGGTTACAGTTTTTTTACAATGGTCAAAGGCCGTCAAGGTACATCACGCATTATTTCAAAAATTATCAGAATGTGTAAGAAGATTTCCTAAAACAATTTGCCTATTTGTAGGAAATTTTTTAAAAAGTTAAAACGTTGTTTTATAGTGAAGGTTCTATTGTTTCGTCATTCTATTTTTGTAAGACTTGAGACCACTAGTCAGAAAGTGCATTCTGACAAAAGGATAAACAACGTCATTTGTTTTTGTAGGTTTTCTCAAATTAACTGTATTTCTATCTTGCAGATTATTCTGTTTTCTATTAGTTTTCCTCAAAAACACAACACACTCCGGTCTGGCTACAATTATTTGAGTATTTAAGAATTTCTAATTGCTGGATGAATTGAAAGAGAAAACGATGAACATCTTCACTTTATTTTATTTTTGTCTAGTGATTGTCTCAGTTTTTTGTGATAATGAAAAGAGTCTGAATCAACATTCGATCAGATACCCCAACACCAAGAGTATTTCCGGAATTGATGACAGCCAAACGTTGTAGGTTTATTTTATTATATTGATTTTGAGGTGGGAAACCTTTACTCTTCTTATAGACACCTTCGTCAACGCCGTTGGGGCGGCTACTACGGTGGGTTCGGTGGACCATTCGGATGGGGATGGCGTCGTCCATTTGGTTGGGGATGGCGACGCCCATTCTTAGGAGGATGGGGCTTGCCGTTCGGTGGATTTGGCGGATTTGGTGGTTACCCGTTTTGGGGTAGATGAGAAACAATTAGCACATTGTAAATGTATCTGAAATTCAATTATTTTCTGAATAAAGTTCATTTCTTCGAGTCATCCATTCATCACATAGATGGCACATTTCTCATATATTCCTCTTTCTATTCTATAAACAAACAAAAAAAAATGAATAGGATGAAATCTAACACTTTTCCCAATCTAGTCCTGGGAAATTGTTCCTCCTATATCAATTCAACACATTTCCCAGACATATGTAGTTCCACTCTTCTTCTCTTTCTTCTCAACGTTTGCTCCCAGAAATTCAGTGGTTATCGTTTCCCAATAGTTCACAGATGATCGCCCACCCTACCTGCGTCTCCAACTCTTCGGATACTTTTTCCATTTCCCACATCTAAACAGTTGTCGTTAGAGAGATAGAAGAGAAAGAAGAAGAAACAAGCAGGGACCACTCTATTTCTTTGTGTGTCATCTGATTAAAGAGATATATACAAAGCAATTGAGAGGAGGAGGATATAAGAATAACATGTTTTCATGTGGTTTTTCTGGATTATTATCACTTTTTGGTTTTCTATACAACTATAGCACCCGCGGTTTTCCTTCAATTGTTCGTTCAATTCCTCTCATCACAATACCTATAGAATTGGCTGAAGGAAATTCATGATAAGAGAATTTGAAGATACTTCATTGAAATGTCCAATATCTTCTTTTTTAGAGAGTAACAGACTTTTGTTAGTATGTTTGGAACAGTCCAAAACGTTAGAGTCTTTAGAGTGGTGATATAGATATAAGACTTCTGTAGGCATCAGGTTTGACTTTATCTGTTAATAACTTCAAATCAATTGATCAAGGTTATTCTTTGTATCTCTTCATCATGTTTCTTCTGACTTTTCATTTTTGAAACTACTTGTTTGCAAAAACTCTAAACAAAGAAGATCTATGTCTTTAAAAATTGGAGGCGTATTTTCATGTAGAAAAAAACAACGCACTTCAAAAATCAAGCAGTTATAATTGACAACAATTATTGACTTTAGAGACTTTTTCTAATTCTCCGGGGGTATTTTGATTACCACTTTTCAATGCCATCATAACCCGCTTATTCAAATCAACTCAAGTGCAGTGCAACTATCTGGGCGGAGTTTTGACTGATAAATCTCCAGTCTACTCGTTTTCGTTCTCGTTATTGTGACATGAAAACACGAGAAAATAGAAAAGAGGGAAGCAGCTCAAATCTAATTTATATCATCCACTTTTTTCCTTCTCATCTTGATTTACTTGTTTCCTTCTTCAAGTTTATTTTTCTTTTCTCTTCGAATCATTATTTGTGGTTCTTCCAGAAAATTCCAACTAACCTGTTTTCTCATTTTGATTCGGTCAGCCCCTACCTGATGACTTATCTTCAAATGAAATATGTCTATATGTGTGTCGGGTGACTCCTATCAATTATTTAGCTGGTTACATAAATACGGAGGGGGAGCCTAATTTTGTGTTTTGCCGAATTTTCCATATATGGGTCAAAACTCGAAAATTTGGAAAATTAGAGAAGGTGGAAGATAATCCTTGAATATGGTGAAAAAACAGGGACAGGACTGTGTAAACTATAGATTTTGAGGCTTCATTATTCTTTATATTTCAATTTTTTGTTGACAAGAAAGATGTGTGTTCACATCGAATCTCGGAGAATCTAAGAGGTGAGTTTTCTTAATGAACTTATTAATTTTTTCAGTGGTCATCTTCTTTTCCAAATCCCATCTTCTGCTACTCTCGTCCCTATCAAAAACATCAAATTGATCTATGTACTACTCTTCTTCTTTTCTCTAATTTCTTTTTCGAACACATTCGCAACTTTTGATCTCACTCTTTTCATAAAACTAGTTTATCATTGGTCTCACTATCAATATTTTGATGGTGTTTCCTTTTTGTACACTGCTATTACTGTACATACTTCCTCACCTTCTTATCCCATAGACCTTCTTCACAATTTCTTCACTCCTCTAAAAAAGGAAGCTGCTTACATAGATATATATTTTTTCTCATCGTTCAGAACAACTTCCCGGAATGATATTTTTCGTCTCCACCACCCCATCCACCTTCTTATCATTTTCGCAAAAGAAGAGCTTAATGCATTCTGATGCATTCAGACCTTGAAAAAAAGGATAAGAGACTTAGGCATACGAAGAAAGAAGAGGGTAAGCTCAAGAGGAAAACATCAGTGATATGATAATTAGAGTACTCCTTTCTCTGACCACCCGAGCAGAGCAAATGTTACTTTTGATGCCAAAACAGGGAAGTTTTTTTTCGTGAAGTTTCTACTGTTTTGTGTTCTCTTCCACTGTCTGTTATATTGCTTTCTCTATCTAATGTTTCATGGAGTTTATGCTCTTGCTGTATTCATCATTTTCTTCCCTCCCATATATTTTTCTACTTTCTGAAATTACTATTCTCATTATCAATGCAGCATCTTCTAAGATGAAAAAACAAGATTAGCAATCATTCGTGAACACACTCTCAGTGAACCACTCAATCGTCTCTAATCTTTGTCGTGTCTGTGATTTTTTTTTCTCCTTTGAAAATTTCAGATGCCCCTGGGAAGCAGCTTTATGATAATTCAAGTTTCTTGTTTATTTTAGAGGCTTTACTGTTCCAAATATGATCTGGGATCACAAATGGAATGGAGTGAATGATTCACATTATTCGTCGATTCTGAATATTCGAATTATTTCTTTTGGCATTCCATTCGGATTCCATCCTAATATCAAATATATAACTCCTTCTAATTCGTATTTCCGTCTTTTCTCATTTATCCCTCCTTTCATGTACGTCAATGAATGTCCCGCTTCAGTCTGAACATGGATAAATGACGCTGCTTTCGGGGATGGGAGAGACAGGAGAGATGGCCGGGGATTAGCTATATCCAACTAGTGATTCCATATTTTAGCAGCTCATTCCAGAACTAATTCATTCTTCCTTTTTGGTCGAAAATTGAACGCCTTCATATCGTTACGTCTTCTTCATTCATTTGTTTTCCCTCAAGAATTCATTTTTTTATCTTCTTTGAAAACTGCTGTTAAGAGTTCGTTAGCAACTTTGGGTATTTTTCAGAAGTCAACTCACTTCTATTTTTCGAATATTCGACTGCAGATGGGTTGCGGCCCATCGAGCGGACGACAGAATCCGTCTACGGAATTAAGTAAGTTGAACCAAAAAATATATTCCAAATGATATTTCAAAGTGTGGATTTTTTTGAAGTGATTAACACATTATAGCCCCAAGAGCGGCTCCTTTTAAAAATTTTTTCAATAGAGAGGTTTTTTCATCTCATATCCGAAGTATATTTTCCCTGACCTGAATGCTTTTGAAAAGTTTTTATTTGCTGTTCATTGTTTCCCCATTCAGAAAAATCAACATCAAGAGGTGTAAGTTCGTCAAACAACAACAGTCATCAACAGAAGAATAGCAACAGCATCAACAATAACAATAATTCCACCACAAAGAAGTCATCATCGTCCTCCAATAAACATCATAGTACCAAAAAGAGTAGGAGGAGCAGCAAGAAGAACAGGTCTACTTCCCCCCAACCACAACTCAGTGAGCTATCAAAATGTTTTTTTTCTGAAATAGGTCATTTCTTCGTGAGTTTTTGCATGTTATGTGTATGATCTAGACGTCATGTATCCTTCAAAAATAGATTACAAAATTATTCGTCACTTTTCTTGCTCTTCTGAATCATGAATTCAGATCAATTCAAACTCGGAAGTGCTTTTAATTTCCGGTATCCACTCCCACAACCAACTAGTTTTAATTCTGGTTTTTCGATTTCCGGTCATAGTCAAAAGCTCTAACTTTCAGCTATCAAATCAGCGATCCTAATCCAAAAATGGTATCGAAGGTGCGAAGCACGTTTGGAAGCACGAAGACGTGCCACGTGGCAGATATTCACAGCCTTGGAATATGCAGGAGAGCAAGACCAATTGAAGGTCAGTGCAAGGCACAGTTATTGCCAAGTCATCTAAAGTTGATATAAACTGCATCAACTTTTTTTTAAGCTTTACGACTTCTTTGCTGACGTGATCCGAGCTATGGCTGAAGAGAACGGGAAGAATGGAGGAGATAACGGAAGGAATTCCCCGTTGATGAGTGCACTATCGCATTATGCAAAGCCATCTTTGATGGATTCAGAAGGAGAAGTTGTTAAGAAAATGTTAGAAGACACTTCACCTTCAAGTGTGGATATTGATAGAAATTATAAAGGACCAACTCTATCACTTCCACTGGATAAACCACAAGTTGCAAAAATGATTGAAGCATTCAAAGTGAACAAGGTGCTGCATCCTAAATACGTACTAATGATTCTTCATGAAGCTCGGAAAATTTTCAAAGCGATGCCATCAGTGTCAAGGATCTCTACGTCTATTTCAAACCAGGTATTTCTCCGAAAACTTTGTTTATTTATGTTTGTTTACTAACTAAATTCAATGTTTAGATCACAATCTGTGGGGACCTACACGGAAAGTTTGACGACTTGTGCATTATATTATACAAAAATGGATATCCATCAGTTGACAATCCATACATTTTCAATGGTGATTTTGTGGATAGAGGAGGCCAGTCAATTGAAGTTCTTTGCGTTTTATTTGCTTTGGTGATTGTCGATCCGATGTCAATTTATTTGAATCGTGGAAACCATGAAGACCATATTATGAACTTGAGATATGGATTCATAAAAGAGTTATCTACAAAATACAAGGTGAGATTTCACGGTATCATTCCCTAATTTCGGTGTTGTAAAAAAAGAAAAAAACTAGTGATGAAGGATTTCTATCAAAAACTTTGTTCCAGGACCTTTCCACTCCAATCACTCGACTACTTGAAGATGTTTTCTCCTGGCTACCAATTGCCACCATCGTCGATCGGGATATATTTGTGGTTCATGGTGGAATCTCAGATCAGACAGATGTTGCAAAACTTGAGAAAATTCCACGCCATCGATTCCAATCAGTTTTGAGACCACCAGTCAATAAGGGAATGGATTCAGAGAAAGAGCAAGCAGCAGTGAATGTGGATGAATGGAAGCAAATGTTGGATATTATGTGGAGTGATCCTAAACAAAACAAAGGCTGTTGGCCCAATGTTTTTCGAGGTGGAGGATCATATTTTGGCGCTGATATCACTGCGTCTTTCCTTGAAAAACACGGCTTCCGTTTGTTAGTACGATCTCATGAATGCAAGTTTGAAGGCTATGAGTTCTCACATAACAATACATGCTTGACTGTCTTCTCTGCATCTAATTATTACGAAACAGGAAGCAATCGAGGTGCCTACGTGAAGTTCATTGGAAAGTCAAAACAACCGCATTTCGTACAATACATGGCCAGCAAAACTCATAGAAAATCTACATTACGAGAACGCCTAGGAGTTGTGGAGGAGTCAGCAGTGAAGGAGTTGAAAGAAAAGCTTAGCTCTTTCCATACCGAACTACATAAAGAGTTTGACAATGTTGACATAGAAAAATCAGGTAAAAAATGGTTTGATAACACTGAATTCATATTTTTTATAGGAAAACTTCCAATTCTCAAATGGAGTGAATGTGTGGAAAGAATCACCGGTTTGAATCTTCCATGGATTGCGTTAGCCCCAAAAGTCTCCATTTTGAGTGAAGATGGAAAATATGTATTGTACAAAGAGGATAGGAAAATAGCTCAAGTTGGTGGAACTCACGCTCAAGAAAAGGATATTGTAGAATCACTATACCGGCATAAGAGCACACTCGAGACGCTGTTTAGATTTATGGATAAAGACAATTCAGGACAGGTTTCCATGAAAGAATTCATAGACGCTTGTGAGGTAAGGTTTGATACTGATTCTAAGTGGAATGTTTCAAAATTAAAAACCTAAGTAATGCAAGAAAGAATCTATTTAAAAAATGGGTCAAAGATTCCTTCCATTTATAGTCAGCTTAAGATATGATTTTTCAGGTTCTTGGAAAATATACGAAGCGGCCGTTACAAACGGATTACATTTCTCAAATTGCGGAATCCATCGATTTTAACAAAGACGGTTTCATTGACTTGAACGAGTTACTCGAGGCATTCAGATTGGTAGATCGGCCTATTTTAAGATGATTAGTTCTTCTTAATTTTGTGAATGTTTTGTTTCCTCTAAATTTCGTGTAAGATTATATCACTTGTCAAACTGTATTACTTGAGATCACCTCAGAAACTATGTTAGCTGAATGCAGAACGTTTCCAATTATTCCTTTTCACCAATGTTAACGGGTTTTACTTACAATAAATTGGTTAAAATAAACTTCCGTTATGAATGAATCATCAAAATGACAACTCAAAAAAAGCAGTAGGAAAAGCAATCGATTGAGAGGGTGACATCCACAACGGCATCTGAATAAACACACCTATGGATGAAATCACACGCGCATGCGCCTTTTGTTCAGCTAATAATCCAACAATTTTTATATTATGCTTACTAGTTTTTTACTTCTGTCCGTCATAGGTAAATTTGAATTGGTGTACCCAAAAAATTATGATTGCGGTTAGATGAGTCAAAAAATGAATAAACTGGTTGAGTCTTTTCATCTCGTTTGGGAAGCTATTAATTAACCTGTCATATAAACATTTTTTATGATAGCTATAACAGAAGCCATAAGGTTCCCGTAAAAAGAAAATCAATTTTCAAAGGTACACTGACGAATCACTCAACATTCTTCTTGTTATTTAGGACCCGCCTTGACTCAATTAGTATGTCCCGGTAACACAACTCCATTCGATTACCAAGAATGCAACCCAGAAGTGCGCTCAGAATGCCCTTCGGGATTCACATGCAGGTTATTTCAGTGTGCTAGGTTGATATGTTCTACTGGAGGATTTCAGGAAATCAGCTAACAATTCCTCTGGAACCACGCGGTATTTATGCTGTGAAAGTGGACGATTGACTGTAGCAGATTGTAATATACGGACATTCCACTCAGAATAACAGTCCAGTTGATTTTTTTAGGGTTCACTGAGAAGCAACTGACTCCGGATATTATTCCACAAGCTCCATATACATTGCTTCAAACTGTAATGTTTAACTTTCTGGTTGACATGTTTTCATTATCAAATCCCAGGTCAACCTGGCTCCTGCTAGCTCATTATTGAGATTCCCACCGATTCATGTGGGGGACGAAGTTGTCGTACTGAGTTTCACGAATTATATAACTGGGATAGTTCAATCGCTCACATTAACAGCTCAAGTGAATCCAGGATATGTTCATGTTGTAACGATTATTGGTTCGTATATGTACGTAAGCATGGTCATTATCTTTTCATTCAGATCCCCTTTATAAACCATACGCAGTACTTATGAACTACAATATAATTGTTGGACAGCCTTCTCAAACAATTAATGTCACTTCATCCCGTTTTGTAGCATATCTGGATAACAGTGCATCCATGCCGAGAATGGATTCCTGTGAGTTTGAGAAAACGAGGCTTCAAATTCAATGAAATTATGGAATATTTATGTTTCAGACCGGTCAGAATATGTTGTATTAGTGTACTATACAGCATCACAAATATTCTTGGACGGAGCTACCCCAAGTGAGTTAGCAACGTATCACCAGAATTCAAATTTTGTTTCAGAAGACATGATCCTGGGATCTACTTGTTCCGACACCAAATGCTTGTTCACTAACTCTGCCCTATCACCAAAGTTAGGGCAGCCTCTCGCAGGAACTGTTTTCTATGTAAGCTTGTTGTTTATGGCTTCCTTTCTTTGAAATACATTTTCAGATCACCACGAAAAACACCGTTTTTACCACTTCCGAAGATTTTACAAACGCCTCTTCATATATTCTTTCTGCTTCTCTATTGTCTCCTCTCTTCCTAACATTTTTCATGTATTATCTTCTGTAATTACAAAGACAAAAAATGAATTCTGCTCTTGTTGTTTGTCCAGCTTTCTGTGATCTCGGAGGCATGTATAAAAACTGATAGTTCTTGGCAGAAACATGACGACATAGCTACACGACAAAAAATGAAAATTGCCATTTGTCTACCAATTGTTGTAATATTCACGCAAACGGTAAGTTGAGCAACTTTCAATCTTCTATTATTCATAAGGTCCAGGTGCACAGTCAGAAAGTTTCTGGAGATGTTGGAGTTGAATCTGAAATTCAATCTGATATCGTAACGATCAATCCAAATCCATTCAATATTCCTACTATAAATTGGGATGATATTTTGGTTGGTGACTGTGTTGAGCTTTATAAATACTTCTTGTTTTTAGAAAAACATTCCAACTATACCGCCATTGATCCTACCAACACTCGATCCTAATTTCTGGGTAAGCTGAAATTAAATTGAAAAACATAAATAACAATCTAGATTCCAGCAGAACCTTCCCACACTATCTCCCATTGTTTTGCCAACAATCGATCCAGATTTTTGGGTAAGTTCTGGTTTGAAGCATCGGGATCAATTTTTTTTCCAGAAAAAAATCCCTACGATTTCACCTTTCCAGCTGCCAACATTGGACCCTAACTTCTGGGTACGTTCCTAGGAGAACATTCGATCTCAGAAAAAAACTTTAATAGTCTTACACTGCCTTCTAGGTCCTATTCGACGGATACAGATATACTTAGGTTTGAATACTATTGTTTTACCTGCACATGCACCAAATTGCAATGTTACTCTTAGATCTATCATTTCTTGAAATCCATTTTTTTTCTCAGCAAAACTTGAATATTCCAACCCTCCCCCCGCTTCCAACATTGGATCCAAATTTCTGGGTAAGTTTACTGAGTTCCTTGAATCTGTTAGAAAAGATGTCCGTTTCAGCAGAACCTCCCAACTCTTCCAACTTTTCCTCCACTCGTTTTCCCAACCGTAGCTCCGAAAACTTCTCAATGCACTTACAAGCTGAGCCAGGAAATTTCGAATAATGAAACATTTTCAATATCGTTAAACTATACTGATGTGCAATCTGTTGTGAACGCACTATTAGACCGTTCTCTTGAAATATGCACCGGATTTCAAACCCAACGTTTGACCGATTTATCGAAGAAGTATGGTGTTTTGATCGCTGATCTGCAAGATGTGGGATGACTTTTATAATTAAAAAACAAGCTAAAAATCTTGCAGGTTGTCGAATTCCTTTCTGTTTCTGAGCTGCAACGACTTACTCTGTCAATATTGAAAGGAGAATCCGATACAGTGTTTCAACTATTTTTCTCGAAAACGATAGACAACTTGGCCAACCCTACAGTGACCGCTAAACTTTTTAAAGCGTCTTCTCAAATTTCTATGTTACAGTTTGATCTTGCAATAAACCCAATTTGATAAAACATTTAATAACAGATCATTTAAAAATGATTATGGATTACAATGAGCTGGTGGGAACAGGGAAAGCATAATGCCAGGTGTTAATGCGGAAAAATCTGATGATTATGGGTTGGTAGTAGTTTTCCGGCGTCTACAGGTTCTTCTATGATTCTGCCAATGATTCTGTTGGCATTCCACACTACAGTAAGCAGTGTTCCAACAGCAGTGATAGATTGCCTAAAAATTATAAGTTCTTAACATTCAGTAAGCCAATTCTAGTTGGAAACCTTGAAAAAAAAGGAAAATATACCCAAAAAAAAATGGAAATTTATTTTTCACGAGTAAAAACTGACATGTACAGTGTTCCATCTTAAAAAGTTTATGATTTCAGAGGAAAAGTTTTATCTTTCTTCAATCTCCTTCAATTAGGCTATACAATTGAATTTATACTTACCTCATTTTCACATTGGCAACACCATTGCTTCTTTTTCGCGTCACTCATTTCTCGACGATGTTTTTCAATCAATTTGGAGCTCTCGTTTTTCAACTGCTCACGATACTTCACGTCCAAGTCACTTCTTGTTTGTTCCAGCTCTTCTTTGAACTGCTGAAGAAGTTCCGACCGGATTTTCTGTTGATCGGATAGGAACTCTTGATGAAGCTGAAAAATTTGTATTGATTACGAATTTTTAGAAGTATATTTGCCTTCTCAGTCAATTCGACAAGTGATTTTTCTCGAGAATTGTGATATTCACTCATCCAATGCTTTTGCAATTCTGCAATTGCTCTCTTCGTAGGCTCATCAATGAGGTCTTCTGCTGTGGTCATTTGATTCTCGTCTTGTTCCACCTGGAGAGCTATTTGGCGAATGATTTCTTTTGTAGAAGAAGACGACGGATCACCCATTACGTTTCTAAAATTTGGCATTATGCTTCGAAATAGGAAGGGAGTGTAAAAACAACTTGAAGTCAGAAGTGAAAATAAAACAATAACACATTCCTGCGGAATGTATCCAGACGAGTTCAAATTTTCTCCATGTTTTCAGGAACTTCAAAGAAACGAACTTGTTACCTTTTAATGCTTATTTTGAATTAAAACCTCATATATCTTTCTCGTAAGTTAACAGGAAACTGTAATTAGAAAAAAAGCCTTTTAAAGAAATAAAAACATAATTATCTACAGCTGGCTAGCTGGAAATGTTTATGGTATGTCCACGGGGACTACACGGCCACGTTATACGCAAACACGGAGTTTTACGACAGCTTTCAATTTTTCGTTTTTTTTTCCGCTTCTTATTTTTCATTTGAACTGCCCTATTATACAGTTACTATTGTGGTGAGACATTTTGAAATCAGTTGAGCGCACACAATTCATGTTATTTCATAAAATATTCGAAAGACAGCATAATGTAAAGTTAATTCAAAATTGTACGAGGATTACAAAATTGAATTATAGGTGGAATGGGGTTTGATACAAAGTACAATTCTGATGGGGCTTTCGAAATCTACCGGGTAAATGCTAAATGTCATGATAATTTATTATCGAAGAATGAAAGAAAGAATAATTGATGAAAGAAGAAAGCAAGATTGATCAGTACAGAGAAGAGACTTGGAAAGAGATCGTCCTCGCCCTTCGTTAAGTGTGGGCGAAGTGTTGCAACAACTCTATGTGAAGCAAGGATATTATATTACAAGAACTGTAGGAGATATATGAATATATGAATCAAAGATAATGAGTGAAGTGCACCGAATTTTAAACTCAAGATAATTTATTGCGGTTGCAACTGCTGCTGTTGCTGTCCAGCTGCTTGGACGACATGCCCACCTGGGGCTCCAGCGGGGTTATTTCCTTTCTTTCTGCGGCAGAACTTGCGGTGAGTCTGCCAGTGACCTTGTTGGCATTCCACGCTACAGTATGCGGTATTCCAACAACAGTGGTAGATTGCCTTAAAAAGATATTTTTTGCAACTTAAAAATTGTTCATCATACTTCATTGTCACATGACCAGCACCACTGCTTCTTTTTGGCTGCAGCTAACTCTTTCTTATGCTTTTCACTGAGTTTGAGGTTCTCTGCTTTCAAATTTTCTCTGTGTTTGTTCTCCATATCAAGACGTGTCTGTTCGAGTTCCTCCTTGAACTGTTGGAGAAGGTCGCTTCGGATTTTGGTTTGATCTTGCATGAATTCTTGGTGAAGTTTTTCGGTAAGCTCGACAAGACATTTCTCGCGTGACGAGTGATATTCGCTGAGCCAATGCCGTTGTAGTTCGATTATCATCCGTTTCATTCCTTCACTGACAACGACGCCATCAATGTGATACTAAAAATTGAACACATACAGTACCTAGCAAGAGACACTATTTTTCCATATGCATATTTGCACACCCAGCTCCGAAAGCTTACACTCACTTGTCGCACACTGTTGTCATGATGTCCTTGCTCAGCGAGGGACGGATCAAGATCTTTATCAATCGGAGACAAATGAGCCTCTTGTTGGGGAGTCGCTTGCTGTTGCTGCTGATCCATCATCATCTCCTCATGTTCTTGACTATCAGCCATTTTTGTAGAATCTGTTGCATAGATATACAAAATGTTTTAGCACTTTTCAGAAAAAATCGATAATTTTCGTACGGTTACGGTAACAGTGCGATTATTTTTCAACGCTGTGAAAAGAATAAAAACACAAAGAAGAATTTACGTTTGAAAAAATGAGAAAAAATTACGATATGTCGACGAGAATTGACAAGCGTGAGTGAAGAAAATTCTCTACCGTAAGCGAGGGAAAACTTTACCTCATGGGAACGAAGCTCCGCAATCCCTATGAGCGCTCTGTTTAGTGGAATTGATTCAAGGCGGCCCAGTTGCTCCCCCAATTTTGATAGAAACTATATTGATTTTTTACGATTTTTCATTTTCGAAACATTATAATATTGATGTGATTCACATAGGACATTTTGCCGAAAATATAGCTAATGTTTCATTGCCTTCTAAGCTCGCTCCAACATAAAGGGTTGTTGAGATATATTGACATTCTTTTCGTAAATTATAAAGTTGATAAATGGAAGATAAAAGTTACAAACATTGAAAAAATCGTTTAACACCACGCTAAATACGTTTCAAACCAGAAATACAATTTGTTGAAAAAAAAATTCTTATTTCGCGACACGTGGATAGGCCGATCAATGTTTGTCATCCCAATCCGATTTACTTTTTTTTCCTTTTCCAGTATATTTTCTTCCCTTTATATTTAGCTTATCTTCTTTATGTTTTTGAAAACTTTGCTGATTTCATTATTTGCAGGATGAACCGTACTGCCTTCAACCGCTTCTTGGCGCTTAGCCGTTTCGCTCAAAAGCGTCATGGACATGGACATCATGTATGTTTTAAATTTCTAAATTTGAAATATAATTAATCTGTTTGGCTCTACGCCTTGGGTCATGCACCAGCGATCATTTTTATGTCGAAAAAAGTGAAAAAATGGCAAAAAAAAGTGACCCCTTCCAACTAGTATAGCCCCGAGAAAAGGCTTAGGAAACACAAAAAAAAAGCTGACGTTCATTTAGGCTTAGTATTCGTAAAATTTCTAAAAAAAAAAATAATTCCAAAAAAAAATTTTTTTTGTATGAAAATTTTATTTTGCTGAAACTTTTTTCTGAAAATGAGCTCAAACATTTTAAAAAATATCATGAGAATGATCAGCGTTTAATTTAACGTCGAATGATCGCGAAAAATATAAAAAAAATCGGGGACCCTCCCAACTAGTATAGCGCCGATTTTTTACATTTAGCTGTCGTCTCTTGCTACAAAGCGTGTCAGAGTTCTGAACAATTAGCAGCCATAACATAGAATAGAAGTGAATCTTCAGTTACAATTTTTAGTAGATCAAAACGATTATAAAAATATTATTTCAGGTTGCTAACCCAGGACCACCATGCAACTTCGATATGATGCCAGTGCCATTCCAACCTTACAAGAAGGTCTACGGAGAGCTCCAGGGCAAGTTCAACACATACTTGGCCGTTTCAGCTGTTTTCTTCGCTTCATCGGTGAGTGAAATTATTGAAGTTAATCTCATTGAACTTTCTTGGTTTGAAGTGTTATTTTATCAATTTTCAATCTTCCAGTTCGCCACTGCTATCTACACCAACCTCTTTGCGTTCGAGGAAGCCATCAGACCACCACAGAGCTACCGCAACCGTCAATAAATTCTCGTTTTCGATTATCGAATGATTTCGTTATTGTATCCCCATAATTTTTAGTATAGCCGGATTTGTCGTGACAATTCTTTGTGGTTCCATTTGGTGATTCCGTTCGCCTTCGTTGGCTAATGAATTGCTGATGACTGTTGTGAAACATTCAAAAAACATAAGTTCTATCGTATTCAGATATTTGTGAAATTTTATATCAAAAACTGCTGGAAATTGTGGAATTGTATAGGGCATTGCGTATGAACCGGCAGAAGTAAACAGACAACATGCTGAGCAGACATATATTTTCTGGCTTTGTTCTTCAATCTCATGGAAGTATCATTTCATCATTTCGTAGGAGGATCGTAACAACTTCGATGAGTCGACGGAATAAAGAATTTCCGGAAGCCGA
The DNA here is from genome assembly GCA_000143925.2 of Caenorhabditis brenneri. NCBI lineage: Eukaryota > Metazoa > Nematoda > Chromadorea > Rhabditida > Rhabditidae > Caenorhabditis > Caenorhabditis brenneri. Next base: position 309,217 of record GL379821.1, on the reverse strand, counting down.
ATCCCTGCCTCCAGAAGAACGAGGCAGATATAAAGTTGCCACGGTACCAAACGCAATTTGTGCAGCAAGGTTACACCTCTGAACTTCGATTCTTCTTTAAACCTGAAAGTTCAGAATTGCTGCAACTCCAATTATTGGTTACCTTGTTGTTCAGCACCATTTCACACCAGCTTTTGCCTTATTCACGGTTGCAGGAGCTACTGATTTGGTATTTCGTTGAATTTAACAAGTTCAAAGAATAGTTGTATTTACAGCTTGATGGATGGATTGCCCGCAATGTTCCCGGTCAAAAATCTTTACTTGGATCTGTACTTGATCCTGTCGCTGATAAGCTTCTAATTTCAACTATGTTTATCACAATGACACACGCCGGACTTATTCCATGTATTAGAATGCAATATTTTGAACCCTATATGGCTTGTTTTCAGTACCTCTCACTACAATTGTTATCCTCCGCGACGTGTGCCTCATTTCTGGAGGGTTTTACAAGAGATACCAAGTAATGAATCCACCGTATTCACTGAACAGGTTTTTCAATCCACAAGTATCATCTATGCAAGTTGTTCCTACTATGATGAGTAAGGTATCGTTAATCACCAAAAGTTCAATTCCTTTTAGGATTTCAAAATTTCAGGTTAACACAGTTCTCCAATTGTCTCTCGTTGCTTTATCTCTTGCTTCGCCGGTCTTCGATTTCTCACAAGCTGCTAACGATGCGATTTTCGCACTTGGGTGCGCAACTGCTGTAACCACAGTATACTCAGGTCTTCAATATGCCAGCGGGAAAGCAATAAAGAAACTTTAATTGTATGCTTTTGTTAGACCCTCTTTCCAAAACTGTGATTGTTTGTTATTATTCTTGATTCAATAAACCGCATAGTCATATTCTAAAGTTTTCTTAAACACCGAAGTTGAGTCAATGTCTCTGTGGAGCAACAAGAGGCATGTGGGGCGTGTTACACATTTTCAAAATGAACCTATAGTTTAGATAAATTTGGCATGAATTACCCCAACACCTCTCATGAAAAAATTATTTTCATTATATGCTCCGCCTCCTTTTCGGACTACAGTAATCCGTCAAAGTTTGAAATTCGACTTATAGCTCAAAAACTCAAACACACCGAAATTAGGGATGAAAACTATGTCAAACCTTTTGACATATTTTTGAATTGAATTGAATTCAATTGAAATCGATGACCACCATTGTTGCAAATAAAAATTTGCAAGTCACTTGTTTTACACCAGTACTTTCAAATTTCGTAAAACGAGATTTCTTTTTTCATCATGAAGCCGGGGAGTTGGAGATTAGGTGTCCATACACAAAATGGTCAATTAAGAGTCCCAAAAACGTTCCTGAAGAGTATTTGAGTCTTTTTCGAAAATTAAAAATTTCGATTTTCAGATTTTGACGGATTACTGTAGTCCGGGGAGGCGGAGCCAAGAAAGAAATGCATTTTTATCAAAAGAGATGTTGTGGTAACTGATCGCCTAAATATCTAAGTCATAGGTTCATTTTGAAAAAAATGTGTAACCAGCAGTAGTCGACTATCTGAGACATTGTCTCTTAAACCATAGGAAGATAAATTATGAATTATCTTTCCACATATTTATATATATCTGAATTTCATAATGCACTCCCGCTCATTTTCTGGTTAATTGTATCGACTGTCAGTCTCAATTTGATTACAAGACGTTGGTTAGAAGAATAATTCAGTTCTGGATAGTGTTTTTCTACGCAAAAATCTCCATCACCGTATCCGATGAGTCATTCTCGTCATTTTCTTGTCCATTCGCTACTATTCTTCACAGTTTCACCGCCTGCGTCTATATTGATCTGAACGCAGTTTCCCTTCGTTTACCATCACTCTGCGTCTCTTTCTCATCTGAGCTATTATGACCTATCCAAACAACGATTCTCGAAGAGAAAATGTTGTTCTTCCAATGCCTTTTTTATTTCCAACCTGAACATTTTCCTTCTTTCAAGAACTGAAAATGTTACAGCACTCAGCTCTTACTTTTGAAAAACTTGTTTTTATAAGTTCTTCTTATAGTCCATTTTCATAAGAAAAAGGGTGTTCAGTGTCATTCAGAGGTCTTACTGCTCAGTTTTTTTTTGTTTCGTCTTACCCCAATAAATCATATTTGACTTTCAAATTAAGGTTCTCTTTTTCATTTCCTCCTCTCTCTTTTTCTCTAGCGCTCAAGTAGGATGTTGGTTTTCTAGGAACCAAACAATTCTATCTTCAATCGACTATCAAGCCAGCCACGTCATTGTTTTGTTTTCTCTCTTTTTCCATCCGCTTGCGGAAAGCGGTGATCTATTTTTGAACACAAAGCATCGAGTCTCTTTGATCTTGATGCTGAAAAGTGAAACTGCCAATTCAAAGTTTCAGATTGAACTCATAGTAAAATTCAAAGTTATTTCGAGGAAGTTATGTTTACTATTCTTCTCCTCAATTGAACAATCATTTCCCATATTTGTGCGTATTGAGTGCAACTTTGTTCTCATAGCACATCCGAAAAGTTCAACCTTTTTTATTTGTGTGAACATCCTTCGATACGCACTGTCTCTCTAGTTTTTCTCATTTTCTCTGTCTGTGTACGCTTTAGGAGAATGACTCATAAGTCACATATTTTTTCTTGAACTGAGTTACGGTTTCTTTATTTCTATTGCGAAAACGTCCAATTTCGTAATCGATTTTTTTTTGAAAAATCTCACTTTCAGGGTTTGATTCACAATGACGACTCCGGTGCCGAAGCCAAGGACTAAATTTGGCACGGATAGTCCTAACAATAATAATCGACCTAATCAAAACGAGGTAAGTTTTATTAAATTCGAATTCCTCTTAACAACACATATGTTTTTTAGGATTCCGAACCAATTCAATCAACATCAGGATCACTATCAAATCAGAACAGTAATGTACCTCTATATCCATCAAAGCCTGACGATGAAGTAGTGTTAAGAAGGCCTCCAGAAGCAGGGGAGAGCTTAACAAAACCAACTCCACCAGCCATACCACCAAGACCACCTGCAAAGCCACCACGCATAATGGCAAATACAAATAATTTTACCGCTGTTCAGAATTTCGGAAACGTGTTAGGGGAGTTGAGGGGAAATCTGGGCGAAGCCAATCAAAATCCACCACAAATTGGATTGATTATAAATCCAGAAGTATTGAGCCTAGATCCAAACCAACCAATGAGTCCGCCTCAAAGACATGCCCCGCCACCCCCAAGACCTCCTCCACCTCCGGGATGGAGGCCTGAAATTAGAAAAGAACAAACAACTACACCAGAGAGAGTACCTCCCAACTCCAAGTAAGTAGTGTTTAGTCTAATATTTTATAAAGATTTCATTTCAGCCGTCCTCTTCCAGCCCTTCCAATCGATGTGGAACTGACTCCAGCAAATTCTGGTCCATCAACGTCTTCCCCTTCTGCAATCACAACACAAACCTTCCCGGGTTCTCAAACTGTAGAAAATCCTCTTTATCTATCCCTAGATGCCTATCGGTCTATTTCTGGAATAACGCCTTCGCCGTCCAATCGTGAGTAGCCAAAAATTATTTTAAAAAATTAAATAGTTAATAAAATAGTCATAGAAATTCAAGTTGCAGCACCTACTTCATCTCCAAATTGTGACGAACTACGAGAATGGCTGACAGAAGAGGAGGAAGCGGAAGCATGTTCTTCAACACGACCAGAAGTCTTGAATTCCAGCACTAATATTCCATCGCGGCCCTCAATCAGCTCTCAAAATTTAGAAGAAAATCCCTACACTCCATGCCCAAGGAGGAGTGATTACTCTAGTAGTGAATTCGTTGGATCCACGATAGATCCATTCGATGACAGCTTTTATAGTTTACCACGTGGATCCGTTTCATCGAAAAATCAGAATCTCTATGTCTCACCACAATTCGAGAAGAATAATAGAAGTTCTAGCGAGAAGCAAGCATCTCTTGACAGCTTCGACAATGTTGTGGAAGTGTGTGCTACACCTAGTCCTCTACAAAACCATACATATGTCAATGTTCCGCCTATGTATCCAGAAATCGACAATACCATCTGTTCAGATTCTGGAGACACTTTTTGCGAAAATGGAGCTACAGAAAACAGAAAAATGAAGATTGATGGAAGTTCAATTACATTTCTCGGATACGTTTGTTTGACTAGTGTAAGTAAACCCGAAACTTTCAAGGCCAAAAAACCAAGTTACAGTGTAAGAAAGAAAAACGCCTTCTCTGTCGCCTTCGTAACATGCAAATCAGTTTCCATGAAGAAGAAGAATCAACAGACGCTGCTTTTGGACAATATGATATCAAAGATATCTATCTCTTCCGCCAAATACCAAACTATCACGAAGGACCATCCACTTCATCAGTTTTTGTGTCGTCTGCTCCATCCTCATCTTCAATTTTGGTTCACGCCGGTGAGAAAAAACATGTGATCTCATTTACACCTGAAGACCCACCAAACCTTTGGATGTTCTTTTTATCCGAAGCATGGCTTTCTCTGAACTACGGTCTCACTGCTGCACTACGCGATGCTGATGAATTATCAATTTGTGGATTGACCTGGATAAAGCATGGAAGCACTGGCGAGTGGAAACACTGCTCAGCTGGAATCAATAACCTAACACTACATTATATGCTGGCTGATTCAAGAGATCGGATGTTCAAAAGGAACAGTCTCGATAAAGAGAGTGGAGCATCAGTCGGCGATGAGTTGGTAGAAGTTGACCTCCGGAAAGTAATGGCTATGCGAGACCGAATTGATAAAAGTGAATTCTGTCCAAATTTGAAACATAAAAGAGGACCGTTCTCTATTACGTTACATGGAGTGTGAGTTTTATAATCATCACTCTTCATTTCAGTGATCTATTATAATATTATATTTTTTCATTTGTAGAACACTGTACATAGATTCTCGGGACGAAGCAACAACTACACATTGGTACGAAGCCATCGATTCGATTCTGAAGCGACCGGCAACAAGACTAGAAAACCTGCGATTAAACGGAGATAATATTCCAGTTGTGAGTGATAATAGTCACTGGCTCTCATCTATTCCGAACTAGCCATCAATGGAGTCAATGAAAGTAAAAATTATTTTAAGATTGTCGATAAGTGCATACGATTTGTCTCGGCATACGGTATCAAATCGGAAGGTATTTATCGAAGGAATGGGAAAGTAACCGAGGCGAAGACAATCTTGGCGAAGTTAATAGAAGGTAAATAACTCATTCTGGGTCCCAGTCTGATTTCACATTGTCCATAGTTGGATAATCACCACTTGCCACCTTTAGTCCTTTGGCGATTTTCATTTCTTTCTCGTTGAGCGGAATTTTTCGAGGTGCCTAAATTAGGGAAAATAATTTCCCAAATTTGCATTCATACTTACATCTTCTGGACCTTCTTCTTTTCTAGATGTCTTGTCCTTTCGTTGTCGTTTCTCCTTACTTTTCTTTCTTCTCTTGTGTTTTTTCTTTTTCTTCCTTTTCTTAGAATCACTCATTTCTTCCAAAAGTTCCAGAAGTCGAGACTCAATTTCGGCATCTCGCTGAGTTTCGCGCCTGGTTGAATCAGAATCCAATTTCGTCGATCTTGTCTTTTTGCAAAGTATTAAAATTAAAGAAGTTGCTAGGAAGACTGCAAGAGTTAGATTGAGTGTCACAATATTTGCTTTCCTCCTACAGTAATACCTCCAAGAAAGCGAAGAAAGCATATAAAGATAGTGGACTCCGGAAGAGGCATAAATCAAAAAGTTAGAAATGCTTAAACATATCACAAATTGAAGAAAATAGCACAGTTTTAGTTTTGGGTTTCACGCTTCTACCCTTCTTCTTTATATTTCTCAATGATTTTCCCAACTATTCACGTAGAGTAAGAGGAGCAGGAAACTCTCCAGATTCCCTATTCAAATGTAATTTTAAAAAAACATCTCAGAAACTACTGTATTATTCTCAGTTTGGTACTTCATCAAGTCTGTCGAACTTGGAAGCGTGAACTTATGAACTCGAACTTTCAAGCCGAAAATTCTGAAACTGTGAATACTACTGTAGTTTTTTTCTCCTCGTGATAAGCCTGATTATGAATGAATGACCTGTTCATACATTCTGTACTCTACTTCCTTTTTTCATGACAATCAACTATTCTTGTTTCAGATCCGGTCGGTTACTATCCGGTCCAGGAAAACGACGAAACAGTATATGCAGTAGCAGATGTGCTTCGCCAGTTCTTCCGGAAACTAGACGAACCACTGTTTCCGTCTTCTGTGCAGGCAGATATTTTCGAACTTGCCCTGGAATCGCCATCGGATGAGCTTTACAAACGATATTCTGAGCTCATCGAGCAGTTTCCGACAGTTCATCATGCAACACTCAAAAAGCTAATCGGGCATTTGAAAATGGTTTCAGAACATTCACAGGAGAACAAAGCAAGCGTCAGTAATCTTGCAAAAGTGTTCGCAGCAAGCCTTTTCCTAACAGATGCCATGGATGAAAAAGTATTTGGTGAAAGTTATAATCATCAAATAAATACTATGATTCATCTCATAACTGGATATGATATTGTATTCCAGGTAAAAATATTTTCTAGAATTCAAAAAACTCTCTGTTTCTAGATAAGCATTGAAGAAGAGCTCTCTCGACAAATGGTGAGCGACGCGGAAAAAAAATCACTCAACGCGGTAGTTCACTTGAACAATCTTTCTCAAGAAACTATTATATTTACAGAAAAAGCCCAGTCCAGACTTCATAGTAGCCATTCATGTCTGGGAGAAGGAGAACCGCCCATTCAATGTTAAAATGAGTCTCGCGAGTGAAGAAGTATGTCGAGAAGCGATCGTCAAGCGTGGCTTCGATGCGCCACCAGATTCACCGTATGCCGTGTTCGAGTGTGTAGCCGATGGGCATCTTGTTCGTCGACTTCAACCATCTCAGAAAATGTCGAAATGTGTGCTTCAGTGGATCGATTGGAATTGTAAAGATGGATATCTGTTGTTCGATCATGACAAGTATCGGTTTGATGGCAATGACATGTCTTGCTTTACTGGGAAAGTGAAGGTGGCTGAACCTGGATCAAGAACATTCAAATCGTATGAAGTAAAAATCGAAAATGGAACCTCTGTATGTTTTTAGGATGATTTTCGAAAAAAAAACTTTATTTTATTCTGATGGTGTTTCCATAATCTCGATTAGGTGCTCATGTAGATTAATTTTGAGCTCAGTTTCTCTGATGTGTGCTACTCGTTGAGTTGACTCATCTGTGTTCCCAGAAACTTGTCCAGACTTTCTTTTTTTTCTAGTCACACCGCAGATTATCGTGATGATGATTGACGATATCAAAACTGCAATGTATGGATTTTTCTTTTTTTAAAAAACTACCCGACTGTATGTACCTCCGAATAAGTTAATAGAACATACAAATACAATGTTTACAAGAACAGACGTAAACATGAAAATGAAATGAAAACAAACATTTTACATTTTCCAAAAGTTTTTTTTGTTGAATTTATTGTTCCAGATTTCTGCATATCGGAATGAGAAGCTTTGGAAATCGTGGCCAATGGATGAAATCATCTGGTATGTTGGCTCTGAACCAACCAGAAAGGCACCAAACACATTCAATACGACTATGATTCGGTCTGCAAAGGATGGTTACTCCAGCCGTTTCCCTGGTTTCTGTTTTTCGTTCAAAGAAGATGCTGAGAGGAATAGATGGTTGACGGCTCTATCGCATTTTTCAAACACCGATTCAGAACCACTGGTCTATATATGATTGCTATTTCAAAAACTGCATTTTGTAATTTTTTTTGCTACATTTTAATACCTTGAAATATGCCATTCTCCTAAAACTTGTTAACTGTGATAGATTTTTTGAAATTTTATTTGTATTTCAAGCAAAACAAATAACAAAAATTGAAAACAAATTAACTTCAACAAATTCTAAAAAAAAAACAATGTATCTCACCAAAACTTAAGAGCCAAAATGCTGAAAAATGTTTCGAAATCGTAGCACAACTTCATGATCGTTTTTTGAGTCTTTTCGCGCTCTGCTAAATCCTCGCGAATCTTGTCATTTCTCAAATCGACCAGATGCTGATTCTCGGATGATCGAATTCCTTCTTCATCTAAAGCTTTGTTATGTCGTTTTCCCAAGATTCAGTAGATTACCGTCTTTTATCGAAGCTACAATAAAATACTTCAAATCCTCCATTCGATCAATAGCTTGCTCTGCCAAGATTTTACGCTTGCATGGAACGTGGTAAGTTGAATTTCGAAACTTTTGACACTGAATTGGAATTGGTGAAGCAGTGAGCAAGTCACGTCGAAGAAACTCGAGACGTTCAGGAGATGTCAAATGCATCTCAAGCATAACAAATGCCGCATAAACAGCCTTCTGATCTTCTCCGATCAGAAGAGAAAGAGATTCGAGAAGAAACTTGAACCGATGCGAAAATGATGGTGCAGCAACACCTAATAGATCTTCACACACTTGATTGCTGAGGTAAAAGCGGAACGGTCCTGTTTTCTACAAGCGAACATTTTTTGTCTGGAAACGTTAGGCAAAATACTAACCGATCCTGATTGTGATTTTCGAGCCGTACAGTTTTGTAGCCAATCCGGTCTTTTATAAACCTTAAAAATAACTGTTTATATAATGTTAGCTTATCACAAGCATCTCCTCACCGAATACCGCTTCGCAAGTGGGAATTGGTCATCAAACGATTCTGAAACTCCAGTGATGTTGTCAGTCTGAAAAAGTGCTGACTCACGATTCTAATAAATTTTCAATGATTAAAGACTATACATACCGTGAAATCCTTGAAAAACGTCCTCTCTGAATGTGGATCCGTATTTTCAAATGCTTTCGTGTTACTCTCCTTTTCTCTCCGTAACACAAATCGCTGAAACTTCAACGGAGCCAACACAGCTTCGGTTTCACAGCGTTCGGATGAATATCGATTCGAACGAATATCAAAAACCGTAGGAAGTGTTGACGTAGAATTGAAAGACAGTTCGGGAGGAATGCAATTCTGGAATCCTGCTTCGCGAGTTCGACGATGAACAAAGGGTGTTTCTTTATTGTCATAACTGAAAAAGTATATTAAAAGAAAAACTGTACGTACTTACCATGTATAATTGGGGCCGAATGACGCGTTTATAGTCATGTTTGGGACTGGGCACCTGGAAAAACAAGAGTGTAGCTCGAACTGAACCTATTCCCTTACGTGCTTCTTAGCACCATAGTCATATCGTGACCTTGCCAGCACTTTATCCGCATTTCTAATTGGTGAATCCATGTGTCAACATCAAACTGATCAGTACCTAGTACATCGATTTTTCGAGAAGATAATGACACTGCATTGTCTAGATCGAAAGTAAGACGGAATGCAAGAAGAATATAAGCAACTAGTTTTGTATCAGCAGAAATCAAAACACTGCAATATCATGTATATATTATGAACTTAACTACCTGAGTTACTAACTCATTACAAGCGTCTTTTTCTCTTCTTCGCTCTTTTCTTCCAAAGCTAGACAAGAACGCGTCATACATCGTTTCTGGTTCTAACACTGATAGCTGTTCGAAATTATATCCCAGTCTAACATCCACTTGTTTCAACAAAAATGGAGACATATCACACGGAACAATTGATTCCAGAATTAAAACCCTACTGAGGAAGTCAATTGGAAGATTGAGATTGTCGATTAGACGGGCTGCCAACTGAAAAATAAAATGTATTTTTTTGAATAAATATCTTCTTCAGAAACGTACAGCATCAAACTCTTGGGAAACCATATTCCTCTCCAGATTGAGCGATTGATGAAAAACTGTACAAGTCCGGACAATTTCATATAGTGGAAAACGCTGAAAATTTTACTAATGAGATGAAAACATTATGATTCTTGTAAACTGACCATATAAGGCTCGAGAAAAGGAAACGCATTAGGTTTATCTGCTTCTTCCCGTTTTATAAGTTCTGGTTGGCTTGGTCGAAAGAGCCGGATCGCTCGTTTTGAGATTCTGAAACGGTCCTCACGAACCCATCTATAAACAACTTGTCATATTTACTAGAGAGTGTTAGGATTCAAACTAACCTAGTAATATCCGATACGAGAATGTTTTTATAGCCAGTACACATTATGGCAGAATGCAATACTGCCACAAACAATTCCAAGCTCAAAACAAATTGACTAGCCCGGAGAAGGGCATCTTTTGAGAGGGCAGTAGTAACTTTTCGGACGAAACCTAGTGTCGTATCATTCACGGCCATTGTTTCTTCATCATTCACGGTATCTTGAGTAACCTCCATTTTTTCCATGGAACTATTGATAGAATTGCCAAAATTTTTCGAAACATCGTTAAAATCTTCCACGATATCGTCTTCTGTATCTGAATCTAAATCCAGATTTTCTGTAATGTTGCCTTGCGTGAGAAGAGTCCAGGCAGCCGCGGATCTACTTAGGGCTTTGGCTCCTTTGCCACGCCTTGCCAATTTGTTCCTTCTTTTTTCTTCACGCTTCTGCTCATCGCTGAAAGATAGGTAAGCGAATTTGACTTCGTTTTTTTTTTAGCAAACTTACTAGTAAATATTTTCCATAATCGCTACAAATCTCAATCGCTCATCACTTCCACATTGTTCAGAATGGCAGAAAGCAACTTTGCAATGCAAAAGGTATCGTTGAAACGTGGCTAGAATAACGTTCTGTAATCGCGGGTCGAAGTGTAGCTCTTTGACTAGGATGAATCCGGCTTTCGAAAGAACTTGCGTGAAAGAGAAAATACGGAGCGCAAGTCGAAATAAATAATCAGGAGTTGAATCATGTGGAATCGGTAGCCTAAAAGCTGATATTTACAAATTCGCTATTGTGCTGGGTTACCAACTCTTCTCCCCGAACGATTTGGCGCTTCAAAAAGTCACTTCGTTTTTCAACAGCTTCAGCCATCACTTGTGTTGCTGTAACCATAATAGGCGCCTCCCTTTTAATTCTGTTTTCGCCATCGTTTCGTTTCACTTTGATTTTTCCACTTCCAACGAGCTTCTGTGTGGTTCCTGCTTCTTCCTCTTCAAGCTCTTCAAAGTTCTGGAAATCAATGATTTGAAAACAATTTTTCAAAGCAGTTTTGGACCTCCAGTAAAGCTCCGCATCGATCACAGTATTTGAATCCGTCGTTAATGGAGAAGTCATAGCTTCCGCAAGCATTACACTTTTCATTCTTTGTAACCGGCATGCGCCCGTTATTTTTCTACAAAAGTGTAATTAAACTCTTTTTTCCACGCCATCTGATTCGTTCAACGGTTTTATAACAAAAAAAAAAACTATCTTTCATAGGTATTGCAAAACTGCTCTGTCGGAATAAAACGGGCGCGTATCTTGAAACTAAGATAAATCAAGCCACAGTAAGAAGCAAATATTTCCTTGAAAGAAAACGGTTTTGTTTTCGTTTTCCCTGTTGATGTAAGCTTCAAAAATAATCGAAAAACGTTATCGACCTCGCGTTGATGATTTTCTCCGCAATTTATCTGCTCACTCGGCGAATATAGCAAGCTAATACCATAAGAATTTGACAGAATTGCTATTTTCATGAAGAAAATCAGTTAATCAAGTTGATTGAAAACAAATAAAATGGTTTTTATAATCAATATAATGTATTTTTGGAAGTCAATATTCACAATAGTATCTTGCAATAGGGATGGTCGGAAATGAGTTATTGGGAAGCAAACGCAATTTTTGAAAAGAAACATTAAAAATGAACTCTCTTGCTAAAGATAGTATCAATTGACTGTTTTTTGCTTCCAGTAAGACAAGTAACTCACTAATTTCAGAAGAGATTTTTTTTTGGAACAAAACTCATTTTCCAACGATATTGAGCCTCATGAAAAAAATTTCAGAAAAATTGTCACGAGGAATGAATAGGGCGAGGGTTCAGAAAGCCATCAAAGCTGATGTTTTCAATGAAATTTGTTAGACTATTATCTATGATAAACTATATTTTTTTTGGTCAAAATGATTATTGCTTTAATCTGAATCTCGATATTGAAGGCATTTTCCAATCTATGTTTGTTCGATCTCTCTTATTTAGCCTTTCCATTGACATCCTCAAATAAAGCACTTTGACGATTGTTGAGATGCTGGACTTTGTGAAAGTGCATTATGTAATGCTGGCGTGTCCAGTTTCGTTTGTTCACAGGGAGCGCTGGAGCAACATGTTCTAAAAAAATGCAACAATATTTGATGAATTAGGGATATTATACACACCATAAATGATTTCAAAGTCCTCACGAATATTAGCGTTGCTAAGTTTTTTGTGTGTTTTCATTGGAGATTTGGCTACAGCTTCGTATCTCGTTTTGCGAAGAATTCTTCCGGTGGAAGAAAAGAGTTGACCGTCATCAAATGACTTCTCTACATGCGAATCTGCGCTGCTCTGTGATTCATCAGTTCTTTTGCCAAACGAATACTTATCACTCGATGCATACGAAGTTTCAATCTGCACATACACATCAGTATGGTTTCCTCCACAATATAAGAGGTCATAATACCTGAGTATGGACCCATCTCTTAGTTATTGAACTCGAATCTACCGGGAGCGTTGTATCTTCACTTTTTCGTTTTTCGGGCGAATGCTTGGTTTCCTGAAATGCATTCAGAACTAGTTCACGTGAACGAACAAGCGGAGGAATACCATTGGTCTACCGCAGTTGTTTATTTCTTGAGAGAAAGTAGCAGTTTGATTGGAATTAGAAACCGCCTAAAAAAAGAATTCAGAAAGGTTTTGTCGTATACTTTGTGGTCTTAGGAGAAATCTAGAACGCTAAAAAACATTTACCCTTTCTTACCCTATTGTAATTGTTATGCTTTTCATATTCTTCGATTCGAGTGATAACATATTGTTTCAGCTTCTCCACCAGCTCTCGATCGACTTTTTCATCATCTCCTACTAGCTGGCACAACCAATTGCCAGCAGTTTTTTCCGCTTCGTTACTGATAGCAAGAGAGTTGCATTCATGATTGGGAGATGAATGAAAATTGAAACAAAATACACAAAAGAAAGTAGACCCCTTGCGCAAAATCGGTAATTTTTCATAACTTTCATTCAGAATGCTGATAAACGTTAACTGCGCTTTATACATATCTTCTGAAACAAAGCTCATTGAATCGAAGTTTTAAATAATCTCACCTTTAGTTGACATTGTCTAGGTCAGCTGTTGATGCACCAGAGAAACTGTTTCAGGAGAATTTTACATGTATTACCAAAAAATTTCGAAAAAAATGACCAGTTCTGAATGCACGAATATTTTGAACAAACTACAGTAAGAAGCAAATTTTCTTCTGCATTATGACGTGGGGATAAATGCACATTGTTCTTACGGTGCGAAATTTTTCACGTTCCCCGTTAATGTTTCATTTGTAATCGTTCACCCTGTAAGCTTTAAAGAAAAAGACGTTTTTCCATTATATGGAGGTTTTATGGGGCTATCCGTTGCCTATTCACGCGCGCCTTCAATAAAGTTGTGAGTGAAAAAAATTCGAATCGATTCAAAACAGTTCGAATCCTTCCTCTACTTGAACACTCCGAAATATTCAATTATTTTAATTCGTCTTGTTTTGCGGTTTTCTCGTCTTTTCTTCCGTGCTTTTTTCTCTACTTCTCTTTTTCTGCATAGAACGCTCGTAAAAAACCAATAAAATCCGCTACTCGAAAGAAAGGCCGCAGTGGTCCCAAGAATCGATTGTTCCTCCTATACTTATCGCCTGCAAGGAACTGTGTTTGTCTCTCTTTTCACTTTGCACTTTGCCCTGTCTACTCTTCAAAATGATAAGATAGTAGAGAAAAAAGTTCTTAGACAATCAAATAAACTACGCAACACTACACGTAGTTCGCTTCCGCAAAAGTTTCTTTGTGTAAAGCTCTGTTTTTATTTATAAATATTTAGCTGAATGCGCTCCGACAGCCTTGATTTTTTTTTCAAGCGGTGGGGTTATGGGTGTTAGTGAGGTTCCGAATTTCATCACTCGAGCAGTGTGTTGCATACGCTTGATTTAAACGTAGTCTATAAAGCTTTTGAATGTTAAATTTTTTTGGGGCTGCAGTAAAAAAAATTAAGAAACTCGGAAATTCACTTTTTGGGAAGAGATTTCACTATAAAATTACCGATTTTCAAGTAATATTCTTTTTTGCGAAAAATGATTCAATTATCGCAATCTTCAAAGTGTACAAAAATTCCTCTCCGCGTCACGATGACCTAAGCTGTCGTGTAGCAACATAAGGTCTCCTTATCGGCAGTCAGTACACCACACCATATATCGTGTTCAGATATCTACATTCTCTTATTTTTACTTCTTTTGTATTTTTCCTCTCGTTCCTGATTATTCCGTTCTTTTCTCTGAAGTTTATTGATTCATTGCAGGGAAGATGGCATCAACTTTAGCATCTGCGGCTCGTGCTGCAACTCGTGCTGCAGTAACTCGTAGTGTCTACAGTGATACACGCAGCAATCTGATGATTAACAAAAGTACCAAGGTTATCGTTCAGGTGAGAAAATTCAGGGAAGCAATTTTTGATTCATTCGCGAAATTTATTAAAAGTGAAGATTGATATAATATCAGTTCATTTTCAGGGATTTACTGGACGTCAAGGAACTTTTCACAGTAAACAAATGCTTGAATACAACACCAATGTAGTCGGTGGAGTGTCTCCGAACAAGGCTGGCCAAACTCATCTTGGACTCCCTGTTTTTGGTACTGTTGCCGAAGCCAAAGATCGTACTGGAGCGGATGCCACTGTCATCTATGTTCCCGCCGCAGGGGCAGCTCGTGCCATTCATGAAGCTATGGATGCTGAAATTGGTCTAATCGTGGCAATCACAGAAGGAATTCCACAGCAAGACATGGTCCGAGTAAAGAACCGTCTTCTGAAACAGAGTATGTGAATGAACTGTGTTTAAATACGCAGAAAAATGTCCTCTCTTTCCAGATAAGTCACGTCTGCTTGGACCAAATTGTCCCGGAATCATTGCTTCCGGTGACTGTAAAATCGGAATCATGCCAGGACATATCCACAAAAAAGGGTGCATTGGAATCGTATCTCGTTCAGGAACTCTCACTTATGAAGCTGTTCATCAGACAACCGCTGTTGGTTTGGGCCAAACACGTTGCATCGGAATCGGAGGAGATCCATTCAATGGAACCAATTTCATTGATTGTTTGGAGGTCTTCCTTGAAGATGATGCTACTAAAGGTGTGATAAAATACATTGATAATAAATTGTGTTTTAAACTTTCGTTTGTAGGAATCATTCTTATTGGAGAAATTGGAGGACAAGCGGAAGAACAAGCTGCTGAGTTTTTGAAGTCACGCAACTCTGGTCCTAACGCTAAGCCTGTCGTATCTTTCATTGCTGGAGTTACCGCCCCGCCAGGCCGTCGAATGGGACACGCTGGAGCCATTATTGCCGGAGGAAAAGGAACTGCTGGTGACAAGATTGAAGCTCTCCGCAATGCCAATGTTGTTGTCACTGATAGTCCTGCTAAGCTTGGTGTGGCTATGCAAAAAGCTATGCTCGGATAACCATCGCGTGATGAACAACAATTACCAAAATAATCTACATGTAGATCTACAGCCTCTCTTTTCTTATTGGACTCTTTTTCTTTTTAACCCCTTTTTTGACCGGGTCACTTTTTTCTGCTAATCAGTTTTTTTATAACTAGTAAATACTTTTCTTGAATTGTCTTAACTGTATCATGGTGGAATTCTGTTTCATTCAGTTCGTACTGCACTAGCTAGCAGGTCTCGTAAAGTGTAAACGCGCCCTAATGTACGTTGAAATTGAAGAGACGCAGAAGGAGCATCCGTATTTGAATAAACATTCTAGTGCCAGAGAAGAAGTAACAATAAGATGATGCCGTCAACTTCAACAGCCGAAGAAAAACTAAATGTGACTGGGATACAAAATATGGAAGAACATCCAGATGAATTAGAAGAAATAGTTGTCGTCAGTGATGATCAGATGCAAGACCTTGCACAAGAACTTATCGTTGACGGAGAAGAAATCATATTTGCGGTGAGTCTTTTTGAATAAAAGTTTTTAACAACGATAGTTTTCGATATCAGGATGAGGAAGAAGAGTTCGATGTTCAGTACGATACTGTCGTGAGTCTGTCAAACGAGAAGAACCTACTATTTAGTGTATGTTTTCCAAAGATTTTCTGAAATCCTAATTGTATTAGTTCAGATGTATCAACCGGAACCTACCGAAAATGGAACATTCGTTTGCAAAATATGTCTAAGAACCGGGAAAAATACAGAATATCCCGACAGACCTTCCTTCGTTGCACATCGTTACAAATGTCATGGGAGCTTCAATGTATGTGTTTTGATTTCATACTTCCCTCTAAAAAGAAGCATTCTCTCCTTTATTCAACTAAATTTACTAGTTTTACAGAACAATGTAATATGTCCGGTACAGGACTGCCGGCAAGTCTATGCATCTCTATACAGCCTCCGACGTCACCTCGGTCAAGAGCACGATCTTCCCATAGAAATTCATCTACAAACATTTACGAACATTGGAGAATTCGAGAAATTCCGGCATCTAATCGAACTAGCGTCTGGATGCCGATACATGATGCACACAAAACAACCAAAGTACCGTAGACAAGTAATGCATTGCGCGAAAAGTGAACACAAGCTGGTGTTGCAAACACAAAAGTATGTTAATTTTCAAATTGTGTTTTGGTGTAACCATTGAATTACAGACACCGTCTTCCTCGTGAAAAAATGCAAAAAGAGGGAGCAGCGTGCCCTTCAGTTATATCTTATCGAGTGAATGCTGCTAATGGAGAGGTAAACGCCTTCATGCAACTTTTTCACGTTGGTCATGCTCCTGATTCGGACGCAGTGCATAGCAATGCTGATACTGCTAGACCAATGGACGTAGTATTTCCACTGAAACCGGCTTGCTGGGCTGCACATGCCATGCAATATGTTCAAATTGATGTGCACGAAATGCCACCTGCAGTGTATGGAACAAAAATATATGAAAGCATTCTGATCGTGACATGTTTGAAAACAAAGTTCATGTGGGCAAGACCGCTTCATGAATGTACCAGAACAGCAATCGGAAGAATTCTAAATTCTATTTTCAATGAGTACGGTGTGCCAGAAGGGTTTTCGACCGTCTATCATCCAACATACATCCGTGATACAATGAAATCTTTGGAAAGTGTGTATTCAGTTGAAATTCGAGAAGTTTGGAATGAACCGCCCCCATATGTTCATCTCGAGCGATGGATTCTGGAGCTATCAGAAACTGAATTGCGAACTCGGAATAGATGGGTTGAACAGCTTCAATTCGTCATAATGGAATATAATCAAAAGCACATACCTGAACGAGAAGAGACTCCTTTCGAGAGAATGTTCAATAGAAAAGCACCTAATTTATATCATAACGGCAATCAGCATGATATGATAGCAGCGAAATGTGGAAGATATCATTCGGAACTGAGGAGAGAAGACGAAGGAATGGATGAAAGTTTGCAGACAGTTTTCGTACCTGGTCAAAAAGTTTTTGTGAGTCTTTCCAAATTTTAGAACAAAAAAGAGAAATTCGGTATATGATTTATTAGTTTCCTACAATTAGTATACAGATTTTTTGATTGTTAGAATGAAACGTATATCAAATAATTTTCTGCTACTCACCATTCTTCAATACCTAAAATTACAGCTGCGAAAAGGAATTACCAAACCACGACGAGGCAATAACACCCAGTTCTACTTTGGCATCATCGGGGAGCATGATACAACAAACCAATTCTATCCGTTCAAAGTTCACTACTCGAGTAACGATTCTCCATGGCCAACAGAACGAAACATGTATGCTTGGGTCAGTGTGTTCGATCTTCTTCCCACAATTCACGGTATCAGTGAAATGACCGATCACGAAAAACAAGCCTCTATAGCCAGCTACTTGTGTTGTTGTTCTGGAGTAGAATCAAACAAAAATTTCGATATGTCAGCAGTTGGTAAACCAGCACGGGAAGCTTCACAATGTTTGCTCTTCCGAAATCTTCTATGCTCCAATAACATGTCTCGTTACTGCTGTAAAACAATGTCAACTGAGCCATGTCGATTCCACGCCATGTATCCTGAACACGACGAATCTTATGCAAAAATGGACTCTGTATTATCGATGTTTTTAAAAGAAAACAAAGATATAGAAAACCGCGTGCAAAAGGAACTAGAGGATCCGGAACCTATGAGAAGAATGATGGATGATGAAATAAATAGGAGGCAGCATGAAGGAGAGGAAGAAATCGATAGAGATGATGATGAACTTCTCCCTCCACGTCTGGAACGAATTGAAGCACTTCATGGGGAACCTCTAGAGACTCACCAAGAAATTCCGAACACTCAGACAACTCCGACTGAAACCGTTTCCGATCACATAGATGTAGAGACTATAGATGATGAAGTGTTACAACCAAGAGCGCCTATAGAAGAGAAAGATGTGGTTCAGCCTGAGTTCGAATATTGTGAAAGTAATCCAGATGAGCCATCAACATCTACTCCATCGAAGCGAATGAAAAGGAAAAGATCCCCAGCAGAAGTTGAAAAAAGAAGTAAAAGATCTTCGATAACAGAAGAGTTATCTCCACCCTCAACAACGTCAGTGCCATCATCTGCAGTTAGAAGAGCATCTGCAAGAAAAACAATACGTCCTAAAATTTTGGATGACTATGTTGAATAACCTATTTAATTATTGTCCTAAATTTTTATTTCTTTTAAGTCATTCATTCAAAATGAACATAATTTCAATTTTTCATCGACATTCCTTTTTTGAGCGTGTGATAATCTTTCAGCGTGTTCCGCGAGTTGCGACCCAACATGATGAGACGTTTCTAGCTGATAACACAGTTTTGATTTTTTGGTGTATGCTCTGGCGAGTTATTCCGGTTTGCAACCCCTTCTCTCAATCGTCATAAACTTTCTTTTTATGACTGACTGACTGAATTTAAGTCATTTTGTAGAAGATTCCATTTTTCATTTATTGAAAAACGAGGAGAATGACGTTAAACGGGTGCGGTATGAGGCAAGAGGTTTGTTTATTCTGTACTCTGAAATCTGGAGAAGCCAAAGTTTTTGAAGGTTCCGAATCTTACAGGTTGTCCTGCGAACTCTATCAATTTTACATTTGCTCCTAGTCGTCAGTAACTTTTTCGTCCTGGATCCAAACGTTTTCGAACCATTATATGTGATATACTCAATTGGGGTCATTTGTTTCTTCACATTATTCATTTATTCATGTGTTCGATATCAAGCATGGTTTTTCGTCGTTGCCTTATGTCTTCAGGTTGGTTTTAGCCTTGGTGTTCAAATCAAAAAATTCATATTTACAGTTCTTTTTCATAACTTCCAGTTTTTTTTTTCTGTCAGAAATTAATACCATAATCTAGGATAAAGAAAAATTATCTCTAAAAAAGTATATAGGTCACTGAGCGCTTCAATGAGATGACAGTTGGAGCTCGGACTACTGTAGGATTACGGTAGCTATATTACCCCATTTTTTGGAGACGTATTCAGAATGAACGGATTTATTCCTATTTTTGCATGTAGTGTCTACAGGACCACATGAGTGCACAAACAAAAAATGGTAAAGATTACTGTAGGATTACGGTAGTTACAGTGGGATTGAGGAGCGGAGCGACGCACAAAAGAGGTGAGCCGCCGTTAGGCGGCGCCACCGACTAGTTGAACCATTATGGCAAAACAGCCAGTATTTCTCCATAGAATACAGTAATCCAATTTCTTAGTTGGAAATTATGAATGATGAATAGAATAATGGAGAAACAAACATCAATATCAATCTAGAAATATGAGCAAGCGATCTCAGTTTCCAAGAAATCATCATCATCAATTTTTTCCAGGCGTTGTATATAATTTCCGCCGGATATCTAGCATCTCTGGCGTTGATGGGATATTTCAGTAAGTGTTTTCTCGTAACATAGATTAACTCTTTGAAGTAACTTTAAAGCTATCAAGATGACTCTCATGTGCGTTGTATTCGGTACGAATACACTTGTGATCATCATCGACGTCATATCAAGTATTGTCGTTTTCACTATTAGGTCAAACCAATTGAGAACGCGTGCGGAAAGAAAACGACTGGAAAGGAGATTTGATCTGGAGTCATCCTTCCCTAAATATTGAAAATGTTGATGGTTAAAACTATTCTTCTGTTATGGAGACAAAGTGTATTCCGTGTAACACGGTAAAATTTCATGTTGTTATTTTTCTGATTTATTGTTCTTGTTGAACTGAACCAGATATTCGAATAAAAAAGATTTACGTGTAAAAGTTGTCTCTAGGCAAAACCATTTCGGAATCAATCGAGAACCGATTTTTCGCAAGTGAGTTTCCACTATTCGTTTCGCGTCTATTTACGTTTGCAGCTCAAGGAAATGGCATACGTTGAAAGTTTCTATTTAGAGCCTGTTGATCAGGCACCAGTTTCAACTGGAGACGCGGAATTCAAAGTTTCATCACGCCCTTGGTTCAGTTCCAATATTAACAACTTTTAGATTCTTCATGAGGAAAATGACGTTGTCATTCCTCAATTCAAGAATCAACCGATATCCGATTACTGTGGGTTTGAATCTGAGGAAATCCCTCCGGTCTATCGTGCTCAACTGCGTGCTGCTCAGAAGACTAAAATATTGGCAGCTGAAAATGCGGAGAAATCAGTTTATGCCTATGGATGTCCGGAGGAAATTGAGACCAAACCAAACGCTTTGTCTCAAAACAAGATGAAAGAAGAGAATGAAATGGGTACGTCTTTATGAGAACTCCTGGGGCAGTGCTAAAATTTGAATAGATACTGTAGAATGTAAATAATAACTTCAGCGTCTAACGACATGGTGTTAGCGTACTACGTGCCAGGATTCTCTCCACCGCCACAAAACGACCACATGGAAATTCAAAAAAGACATGACTTCACTGTAAGATTCAGATTTGTTCTTAGAAGAAAGCAAACATTTTCAGCTTCCAAAAATTCAAGCTATCGAAGCCACTGAACATGTTTTCAAAGTTTCTGGGAAGAATGAAAGTTCTCAGTACATTCCCATGGAAAATGAGGATCAAGCAGAGTTGAACAGATACAATAAATCGCAAACGGAGAGTCTTATTTCATATACGGCATCTGATGTCACTTCTATGATTAATACTTCCTCTTGCCACACTGCCACTGTACGATTAAAGTTTAGAACGGGGAATATAAAAGATTTTTTTTTTCAGTTGGGTCCTGCTTATGGATACACTTCTTCTGCTCCTGTGTTCACTGCCGATAAGAAGTATGAAGGGTTGAATGCTTTCCGCCCAGTCACCAAATCTCTCGCATCTTATTATGCAATGCCAGACCTCAATTGAAGTAAAAGAAAAGAGATTAATCGAATACGAATTTGATTTGTGGTAATAGGATGAATGTTTTTGGTATTACTATTTCCTTTTTGCTGCGTGAGCCTGAAGAATACACTAAATATCACCAAAAACTCAAAAAGCGAATCATTGAAAATCAAAAATACAAGATTCATTGGAAAATCGGGATTGATCAGCGATAGTTGAGGTGCTCCTCTAGTTGGAAAAAATAGAGGAGCACGCACCTCAATTAGAGTAGTTAGGATAAATGTTCCACCTGTTTATTATACATATAGGAAACAAATCCTATCTGAGAAATGATGATTATGAATAACATATTTTCCAGCCCACAGTGTTTTGGGCATTTGTTGTATTTTTCATATGAGATGAGAGAGGTTGGCCTATGGTCCCTGACACATATTTTTCATATTGTAAATCGAAAAAAAAGTAAAATTCGAGCCCCACTACACTTCATTGAATAATGCAGTATAGTCAGTTGTACGAAAACAGTCACAGAAGACGGAATAGAAAACAAAACACTTCAAAATCAGACAACTGGATTGACTGTGGTTGCACAATTTCCGTATCTCATTTTGATTAGTTGAATGAGTAACACATCTGGAATATACCATCAGATACACTCAAATTAACTTCATATTAATTTTCACTTTTTTTTTCAACTGAATAAATAACTTCCTCGGAGTTTGGTCGGGTAATAAAAAGGGAATATACAAATGCATAAAACCTGTATTTTTCCTCCTGATCCGATCGATTCATCCATTTATTCTTCCTTTTCATCTCTTCATTCTCTTCCTTCCTCATACAACATCTGCTTCATTCGCTTCATCGTCAACGTCTTCAGCGCCACAAAACAACCGATTGGACGTCTGCCAGCTTTTTTCGCGTTTTGCGCGTTTCGTTTATCTAATTAGGTGTAGGCTGAGATTTTCGTCTGATTTGTTGCCATTCGTTTTCACATCCACTAGTGTTTTTTGAAGACATAGAAGTTTAGGCAAAATTCTCATTTTCTGTTTGAAAAAAGTTTGTTTTGAGAATAATTTTTCTTAGCTTCCATTTGGTGTGTGCTGTTTTCGTTATTTCCTACTTTCTCAGTCAATTTTCCCACTCCCCGTTCATGAATATGTATATCTTATTCTATTCTGTCATTTCCATTTGCCTGAAATATTGCTCACTGCTCCGTTGTCAGATGTGGATTATAAGCAGCTGAGTCATTTGGCACATTTCTCTCATTTCCTCTTATTGATGATAAGATTAAAAAACAACACCCCCAGTGGGTGCTAAATGAATACCAGTCATTTCTCATGAATTCTCAGAGTCTGCTATTTGTGCTCAAAAATATTCATCGCGTGATATTCTCTCTATTGTCTACACATGAATATCATATACAAACAAGAATACGTTTCCGACCCGCTGTTGTTAATTACTTACTTCTTTATCTCATCAAGGTGTTCCAATTCCGCATTTACATGTTGTCTCTACTCATCTTTGTGTCCTCTCTCGTTTCTTGTCTTTCCTATGCTACGTGTGCTCTACTCAATCCCTATGGATACCGTAACTTTGAACTCTCCTAAATTGTAATTCAAATATCTTAAAAAATAGTAACCAACCAACTATAGCCGTATTTATTCGCACCCATGCCGCTTAGGCGACCACCGTCCGATAATATTTGCCTAACCTAAACCGGCTCCGTTTCTAAATCAAAAGGAATGGAAAGTGAAGAAAGAACAACATACTTCCGGAATTCCTGCTTAGCTTGCCAGAGGAATCGCGGTTATTGCCTGAAAAATTTTCCTGCAAATTTCCATTGGCAATAATTTTCCTATCTTTCTAAAGAACAACTTAGAAGCATTAACTGATCAAGAGGAGTTTGTACTTTCCAGCTGGTTCAATGACCGGGGCAGGTGTTGAAAGATAAAGTACACAGAACAGTTGTTGCTCACATTATCCGGTGACCCTCTACCAACTTGAAAATTTTGACATCAGCTTTCATCGTATGACAATTGTGGGTTTCTAGAAGTTTCTTTGCCCTATTTTTCTGTCCCACCCGTCTTAAAAACACAATCGATTTCAGAATAAAGAATACGATTTCATAGTTGTTTCAAATAATTCACTGAAATGTTCATGAATATATGCCAAAGAGATTATATTCTTCATTTGCAGCCACTAATATATTTGGTAGTGAGTTGAGCTCAGAATGAGTTCACAAAAAACTCCTTTAAAATTTTTTCAAAAGCATAAACGGCACCTTGTTTTTTTTTTTCGATTCTATATAAAATTTATTATGCATCATCAATGTTTGAAATTGAGAAGAGAGAAAAAGTAAACGATGAATGTGTATTGCGATGCATCGCGATGTGCACTAGCTCGAGACCGTATGACGACACACACTGTGTCACCATTGCTATGTCTGCGTTTCCACTCTGCGCTCTATCACTAATCCGGCCTTCTCTATTCTCTCCCTCTTTTTCACTTTTTTCCGATGCCTGCATGGGGCCGGGCACGCTCTGTTTTATCGATTTTCGGGAGGAAATACGCGCACACTGAATACTAGTGGATGGAGATGAAAAAGAGAAGACTACGTCTTCTTTTCGTTTTCGCCTTTCATCCGGCGACGCAGACGTTGTGGCCGTTGTCGTCAACTCGTGCCCCACTTTTTTCTCCCTTGCCTACTCTCTGGAGGCTGGCATTGCTCCGGAGAGCTAGAATGTCGTGAGCAGCAAGAGTGAGAGTGACGGCTTTATCCAAATCGACTTTTTGTAGTTCAGCTTTGTTTGTAGCTGGAATGTTCTGACCATGAACTCTGATTCAATTTTCGAAACCCCAAAACTCCCAAGTAGTATTTACGCTAAATATGCTATTTCAATTTTCGTAAGTATTTTTTTCTGAAAATGTAGTTAGCGGGAGTGTAGCGGGAGTTTTGCCCAGAAGTCTTCTTACCGGGAAGTTCGCCTAAATACAAAAACGAAAGTGTTCGACCGTCCTTAATTTCCAACTGATAAGAAATTGCTTTATCGAAATTTTCGAAATCAGCGCAATATTTTCTATAATATTTTCACCCGCGTGGTTTGCTCTTCTACGATCTGAAGTTAAACGATCGATTAATATTGTTTTTGTAAAGTCATAATACTGTGAATTTGGATCATGCTCTGTACTCTATCACCTATCTATCCTACCGCTTGAAAACAGTTGTAAGGAATTACTTTCGCAGCTATGTTTGAACGCATTTACTCTTCATTGTATTATATGTGTTGAATTATCCACTATTTTATCACCCAGAACCAGTCGCCGAGGCGTCAAAATGTGGGCCAACTTGCACTTTTTTCGTCTCCGTCCTTGAAATCTATCTCTCAATTTTCTTTTTTCTTCATGTTTCCTGTTTTGTTTTTCATGTTTTCGCGTGTGTTCTTCTACATTTTCGTTGCTTCATCTACGTTTTTTCAGAGAGTAACAGAGGGCATCCGCTATGTCACACACTGCGGATATTCCGCTCGAAGCTCCAACTCTGCTCAAACTCGCCTCATCATCAGTACAATCTCAAATTAATAATGTGGTATGTCGTTCAATTATTATGAAACTCTGTCAAAGTTTTTGGTTTGTTCAAGTATTATTATTGCTTTTTTCAGGAATACATGGAAACTGTGGTGCTCCCAGTGCCTATTAGCCAAGAGCTTTTTACCCGGTTTCGTAATAAATGGAATATTCATAGTCATGTAAGTTTCCGTTTTTCAAGTAACCAATTCATTATTTGACCGCCCGACAAACTTTTTCTAGCCAAGTCAATACAAAAAGTGTTTTCTAAAAACATAAGAACAGCTCAACAGCTCAAAATTTTAAATGAATTGTTTTCCAGCTACCAATACCTGAGCCCCCACTTGGCCCCCCAACAGACGAACCTCGGCCTGATCAAGGAAATATAGATATGATCAAACGAGTGTTACAAGTATGGTCTGACTCAGATCGGTTTCCCCTCGAGAAATTAGATTTGACTGGTGCAACAGTGAGTTTAAACTAATTTACGTGTGTTTTTGTGTAACGAGTAAATTTATAGGTTGATGATCAAACTTTCGTTGATCTTCTTCATGCACATGCTCATTCAATCACCGAATTGGATTTGACGAATGTTAATGGAGTCACAGATTTAGCGAATGCTTACCTTTATGCAAGAAGTACACAATTTCCACTGCTCACATCAATTAGAATGACTTCAATGGACCTAGTGACTGGCCATCAACCCAGACGGAAAAATGGTATTGCTGCAACGGAGTTCAGAAGCCTTTTCATGCTAGGGGAAGAGGCTTTGGCTGAGGCAAGAAATCAAATAGAAAGAGACGGATTGAGATCGCCTCTGTCGCCAAGCTCACAGCCATCATCAATTCAGTCTGATCATCCTGTATTGGATGACTTATTACCATGTGACGCTCCTGTAGAACCTCCACTCATAACCGCACGAGCACCCAATGTGACTCGATTGTTCCTCCCTAGATGCCCTGGAAAACGGGGAACAGTCGACGAAGAGGAGCAGAACACTCATGTTATTCTGAACAAAATACTGTCACCTCTTCGCAAATTGGAAGTATTGGATTTATCATATTGGAGTAAGACAGACGATATGAGATGTCTGCAGCCACTCTCTTCCACTCTTACTTGCCTCATTTTATATGATGTTCCCGATCTCTACCATGCCGTAGCAAACATTTGCCATATGACTGAATTAAAGTATGTTTTTTGTTCTTTACAAATTTGGATATAATTCAAATATGGTTTTTTTAGGATCCTTGATGTTTCACAATCGAATCGCGATACCGGCATATACCCCCATCCCGTTACTACTCTCAATAGAATTATTGTGAGCCTCAAAAAGTTGACACATCTTGATATATCTTCCACTAACCTTGCCACACAACCTTCTTCCCACGATAATCCTCCTCGTTATCGCGAATCTGTTCGAACTGATATCTGCGGCCTACAATCACTAGTTCAGCCATTAAAGTATTTGGGACTGTTCAATTGCGAAAGCGCGAGCCACGTCCGCGAGATTCCTGCTGAATTAGTTTCTGGAGATGCCAATGAAGATCAAGTAATCACATCTCTGAAGATGTACAAAGAACGAGCAGGATTGTTGCAAAATGTGTTGAACGAAAGCTATCAATTGTATCGATTCGGTAACAGTAATCCACTGGTGAGTGAACGACACACATTGTCAGCATAAGAAGTTTCAATTTTTAAGACACGCCATACGGAAGCACTTCATTTGGTACTAGAAGCTATGCATCGCCATTTGGCAGATAGCACTCTTCAAATTGCCGGATCAGCTAGTCTTTTCTACATCATTAGAAAAGTTGATATGAATAGAGACACGAAAAGAAGAGTCGTATCTGCTCTGCTTAGTGGGATGGAAGTACACATGGAGGAACAAGTCATGGTTAGAAACTGTTGTCTCTCATTGTGTCAATTTGAGATACCACAAGATATACTCTTCGATTACAGGTTTGTAAACCGTTTCTAAATGAAAATTTAATTTTGGTTAAGTTATAGCCGTCTTGCCGTACTCCTTGTTTCTGTACTTCAGCATCACAATGCTGATAATTTAACACAGAGAATAGTAGTTTTCTTGCTCAACTCTATGGCTTGTCACGTGGAAGGTGATCAGAAGATTCAAGTCGGAAGCTATGGAGCTATTGAGGTGACTCTGTTTTTGAACCACTTCTGTTTTAATTTAGTTTTTTAGATGATTCTTGATCAAATCAGTCGAAAGCAAGTAGCCAACGTTTGTGACGATGTCATGGAAGTTGGATGGAGTTTCCTATGGAATATCACCGACGAAACACCAGTAAACTGTGAACTTTTTCTCAATGCCAACGGTCTCGAACTTTTCCAAAAGTGTTATGAAGCTTTCAAAACTGAGCGAGAGCTCGTTAGAAACATGATGGGACTAATTGGTAATATAGCGGAAGTTGACAGTTTGAGACCACAATTGATGAAGGATGACTATGTCAAAATCTTTTGTGCCTTGTTGGCAACTCAAGAAGAATCTATTGAAATTAGTTACAATTCTGCTGGAGTTTTGGCACATATGGTCAGCGATGGAGAAGAAGCGTGGAAAACGATAACTGTGTGCAGAGATGAAGTGATGCAAAAAATTGTTGAGGTAACCTAATTAGTTTTGACTTTTTCCTAATGAAACTAATCCAGGCAACGTCAACATGGAAACTAGCAACCCGTCGATTCATCAACTATCGTTCGTTCCGTCCTATTCTTAGGCTACTTCCACTCTATCACGCATACGCCAGCCAACACTGGGCGGTTTGGGCTCTAGCCAACTTGACGACAACTGATGGAGAAAAGTAAGAAACCGGTCTCCATTTTAAAACGGTTAATTGGATATTTTTCAGGTATTGTGCATACGTTCGAGACGAAGGTGGTGTTCCACTGTTGGAAGAACTTGTTACCAACCCTGTAACAACTGTTGACATCAGGACGCTGGCTCAAACAGTACTTGATAACATCAGACAGGTGGAAAACAAGTAAGTTTTCTGATGTTGAAAATATGTAGTTTGGGGATTACCGCACACTTAGAAACAAAAACATTCGTATGACTGATTTATCTAGAAAAGATGTTATAGAGCTCGAACAGCATCCATCCGACCGCAAAAAAGGTCGCGTGACCAGGCCGATGATGGCTATGACGAGTATTGATAAAACTTCTTCCCTCATCGTCCCTTGCTGCCTCTTCTCTTCCATCCTCATTTTTATGTGGGTGCTCAAAACGTTAGACAACTAATTTGGTTTATGATTTCAGAAAGAATCCCAAAAGTGCTCCCGATGCCTCCAATCTATCAAATTCCCCGGTTTTCGTTCCTAGCTACGTGTCAGATGTAGAAGAAGAAAACGAAGAAGATGAAGAAATTATGGAGGATTATGTTCACGTTGATTTCGATGACATAGCTATTCCCATGGAATTTTAGATACTTTTCCCATTTTTCTTGTAATTCCTTGCAACTTCTCACTGTTTTGCCCCGTTTCAATAGTTAGTACACTAACTGCTTCCTTCCGGGTTACCGCCTCCCATTGTCTCCATCATGAAAAATCATTTTTTCTCGCTGTGTTAGTTGTTTTTTTATTAATAAAATCAAAATTTCTTTTCTTCTGTAAAAAAACCATAATCGTTTTTATGATTTTTGTGTACATTTTCGTTCCTTCAAAAATTCTTCCTACTGGGTTCTGGTCCCCTTTTCCCATCGCCCCCGGTTCTGTGTTTCCTTCTTTCAGTTTCCTTACTTTTCCGTCCATCTTTCTTTCGCTTTGTCTCCCACCGTCATGCACGTGCAATCCACACATGTATTTTACTGTACATCTTCTGAAATCCCCAGCTCTCCACACAACAATTTTCATCTCATAGATACCCATTGTTACCAAAAATGACATCTTCCTTAATAAATAGAGAATTTTACTATCATGGCTTCTTCGATACGTAAAACAGACATCAAAAATTAGGAAATACGGATCAAAAATCTAGACAAATGGAATAGAAACCACTCAAATCTCGTCAGAGTAAGGAATTTTCGCACAGTTACCATAGGCCGAAATAGCAAGGCGTTCAAATGTAGTTTTGGCAAACTCCTCGATATCTCTTGACTGGACCTTTTGAATCTCGGCGATCAGATCTATTTGTTTCGAATTCGTAAACAAAGCAGTTGTAGCGAGACCATAAGCAGAATGCAGGTTGTTTTCCGCATTGAATAAGATCTCATTAATGGCACGTTTTTTGCACGCTGAAAATATTTACTGATAAATGAGGGCGGAAATTGTTTTACCATCAAGTTCTTGTACTTTTGGAGCTTTCAAAGCCTCAACTGTTGCTCTAACCGAAGCATCAGCATTTGCTCCTGACGCAATCAAGTATACTCCGACAATACCAGTGTCTTCATACATCAAATTGAAGCCACTTCCAGCAACTCCTTCTGGAAGTTTGCTGGAAAGTCCTAATTGTGTTTTGGAACCTGGAAGCGTGGCGAATTTTAGCGGCGAAACGCGTCCAATATGGGCGAGAAAAACAGCTTGAACAGCCTGCTTTTTTATATCACCGACCGCTGCTCCTGGACCAGCAACAATAATGTGGACACCATTCATTTTACAAAAACGGCGATAATCTCCTCCCTGAAAAAAATTTGGAAATGCTGCTGTAATTCTGATCTTACTCGGAATTTCGAATCACGACTCTTAACAACGGATCCATTAGCAACAACTCCGGATCCTTCTGCGTAGTTTTTTAGTAATTCTTCGTCCACATTTACTCCAACCAGAACACCATTCCCATTGACAAAGTGCTTAGAGGCAAACTGAGAGAGCTCTTCACTTTTGTATGTGCCAACATTGCTCTTTGGAGAGTACAACGAATGAGACAGTGAACCGCTTCGGAAAGCTGCATGATGAATATCTTCGATGACAATATTGTATGGCGTTTTTTGAGACAAATCAGCAAGAATAGTAGGAGTGATATCTTCAATTTCCCAGGGTTTGAAAGCTGGCTTAGCAGCAACGTGACCCAGAATTTGAAGTGCGTAGGGTGCCTGGTCGCGGGCTACGCTGATCCGAACTCCGAAGACGTCTCGAGTAGCAAATGAACTCTACAAGTTTAGATCGAATCTCCAAAAGATATATATTTCAGTTCACCATATTTCCTCCCATAGCAGATGATGACCACATCAGTTGTAATCCAGGGTAAGACTGCACATCTCTTCCAACAAAGTTACGAATGTGGTGAACTAAACCTTGCTGCGTGGCGGACTGATAACGTGATCCCGCACGAAAAGCAAGTATCTGGAAACAGCACTTCAGCATAAAGTCTTGAAAAAAAACCAACCAGCTCACTAACTGCTCCATTTTTCTCTTGAGAAACAACAGTGAGACCATTCTCAAGCTGAAATAAATAGATAAATAGATAACTTTCAAGACCATTCAGAACTTTATGCTTACTTTGCTTTGCAGGAATGCAGGTGGGTTTCGCGATTTGAGAGCAGCAGCATGTTTCACGACTAATGATGGCCTCATTTAGCACTGAAACTTTCTCGAATAGTTTTTACGATAGAAGCAGTAATAAAAAAAATACAAATACAGCAAAATGAACGAAAGTTGAAACATTAGAAAATCTGTTGTTGTATGCGTCGTCAAGTATGAGGCATAGTACGCGAACACACTGACGAAAAAGTTCAGAGCTTGAATCTATCTTTTGTTACGATCATGCACGACATATGAATTGTGACAATAAACACAATCTGTTCTAATCTGAAAAAAGAAACAAGTGAAAAAATAGAAAAAGATAACAGTTACTGGGGAACCAGGTTCGTTGAAACTCCGATTCTAGAATACATTGAAACTCCGATTCTAGAATAAAATAAAATTTGACGTGAATTATTAACTATGAAGAACAATTTCTTTTTGTATTATACAACGTGACATTCCGGTTCAGAAAACGACTTGTCCTGTTTTCAAAACACAGTTCGCGTGTCGAAGAACACTACTTGTTTCAAGATCGTATAGAAAGCAAATTAACTAGGAAGTTTATACTAACTCGGATAGAATCAAGATGCCTGTATCGTGTCCCACTTCTGATGAGATTGTTGCTCAAAAGCTAGAAGACGGAGAGGATGTAAGTTCTGAACTGTTTGATTCACCAGCTGCAGTTGAATGTGAACTGAAGCAGTGTCAGCACATGTGCAAGAAGTATATATCCTCATATTACAGGCAACTCTGACTCTGACCGATATGAGTCTTTTTGCGTCCGGTGCGTTTTCCAACGTCTACCGAGGTACAGCGAAGGATGACAACAACACAATCATGGAGATTGTCATCAAGAAAACATGGCCCTCGAAGAAATCATTTCCAACGGAAGTGAAGATTCTAGGAATCCTTGGAAAGATGAAGCACAAGAACGTCATCCGTCTTCTATACAGTTATCAAAAGGCACACTCAGATCGAATATGTCTCGGACTAATTTTCGAGTGCATTCCATACAATCTTCATCAGTTCATCAAGGAACAAGAGCGACAGATCGATATTATTGAAGTTAAACTGATTACATGGCAATTGTTTAGAGGACAGGCTCACTTGCAAAGGGTAAGTTTTTCAAACACCACTCGTTATGCTAATGCTGACTGCATCTTCTTCAGATGAAAATCACACATCGTGACATAAAGCCGCAGAATCTCCTCTTTGAACCTCAGTCCGGACTCCTGAAGATCTCGGATTTCGGATCTTCTACCGACCAACCTGCAAAAGTCGCCCAAACCAGTTATCACGTTACCCGATACTACCGTCCGCCTGAATTGATTCTGGGATCAAAGCACTACGGTCCACAACTTGATATTTGGTCTTGTGGTTGTGTATTCGGAGAACTGTTGAAAGGAGGAGTGTTTCTGGCGGGGAGCTCCAGCGACCATCAGGGAGAAATCATCTTTGATATGATTGGAGTTCCAACGAAAGAAGATTTGAAAGCGAGGCAAGTTAACAAGAAGAAGTATGAGAGATTGGCAGCGAAATACAAACCAGATCCAACGAAATGCACTCTCAATATGGCATATCTCTTTGATCAAAAACCAGCATTTCAGAAAGAACGGAAGACACGGGTACAAAACCATGTAAGTCTATACAAAACAAATAACAATTCAGATATTTTCTCGATAATCTCAGATTTAACATTTGTATATTTTTTCAGCGAATTGAGTTGTCAGAAATGAAGGAGTCAGTGGAGCTGTTGAGGCAAGTGTTATCATACAATCCTATGAAGAGACTATGTGGAACGGATTTACTGATGGACGCATATTTCATTGAGGTAATGATTATAAGAGAAAAAAATTACCAGCTTTTTTCAGTTATTTGATGATAACACGGTAAGATACAACAACAAGAAAATTGGATGTATAACTCAAAAGGATTACCAAAACGTGAAAAACGGCGACAGGACCATCACGCATGATACAACTGCAGACTAATTGATACTTCCGTTTTTCATGAATCTTCAAATAAAGATGTTCCTTCCCAGTACAGAAACTCACACAACATATTTTTGTAAACCTAATTACTCTTCAAGACATTCTTAGCCTTCATTCCCTTCACGAGTTTCACTGGTCTTGCTCTCCAATTTCCCGAATTCACTTCTCCAGTTTATATTCATTAGTCATAGCTCGTTTCCCGTAATACAATGATAATAGCATAATATTCCACTTGATTGGAATGACGTCTCACCGGAAAGCGTGATGTCACTCAATTCATCAGGAAAATGTTTTGTTGAAGTTTATAAACCAAATGCTTGCCCCTCCATTCAAATCACGAATTCTCATACAATATGCTGTATCTAAACATGATCCACCTCGATGAAACTTCACGAATAACTATTAAACAAACATAAACTTTTCGGTGATATGTTTATATCGAAACAGAGATAGAGAGAAAAATGGGCGGTGCTCCAATCCGAAATGCCAACTTTTCTTCACCACTTTCAGTGATAACAGTCACATAAAAGAGAAGGTTTGGTAGGCTGAATCGTACTATTCTCAGTATGATTTGACATCTGAAATGTCTCGCTAGTCGACTTCATGACTCATGGATCACAGTCTCCGCCCAAAAAATCTGGTCTATAAATAGATAAATGTTTACTTTTTACACATTTTTTCGTGGTCATGTCACACCATGATGAAATAAGGTCGAACATTGCTGATAGATTTTTTTCTCTTTTCAAAATCATTTGAAAGATCCGCTCACATATTGAGAAGTATTGCTGATTAACGAATGAATATCATAGAGCATCCAGAATCTTAAGGCATCCATTCTTTCTTCTCCACTTCCTTTCTTCCATTGTTTACTTTGTCCAGTTACCTCTCACTCTTATCGATTCCACTTTAGCCTTCCGATCTTTGTTCAAACTACATCACTTTCTGTTGTTCCATTAGTCACGTTCTTTATACTCATATCAGCTATTCATTTCAGTGTCAAGATGATTGGTGGTGGAGTGGGAATAAGTTTCCGAAATGAGTTCTTCAACCCACAAACTCCAGTCAACATTCCAGTTCAAGGATTCTCGAACGGATCTCGTCTTCGTCTTGTTTTGCTTCCAACCAACGAAGCTCGTTTCCACGTCAACCTCCGTACTCCAGAGGATATTGTGCTCCATTTCAACCCACGATTTGACGAAGGAGCCGTTGTGAACAACTCAACTCAAGGTGGAGGCTGGGAATCGGAGGATCGTCACCCTAACCCTTTCGAGCAGAATAAGATCTACACACTGGAATTTGTATCCAACGGTGGAATAATCACGGTAAAACAATAGTTAGAGTTCCGTAGAGATGAATTTGTATGTTAAGATTTTCATCAACGGAAACCACTTTGCCGATTTTGTTGAGCGCACCCCATCACATGGAGTTCATCTCATTGAAATCGAAGGAGGAGTTCATGTTCATTCTGCTCACGTTTCGCATTAAATCTGTTCTGGAATAAACTTTGCTTTGACATTTTTATAAAGACTTGGAAAAGACATGGGGATGATAATTACTTTAGTCACTATAACTAAATGAACATTGTGATAAGCTAATCTCCTACTTCGGTCGTGCCTAGCGGTTGTTGTACATAAGCATGATGGTAATGCTTATAAAGAAATTTCAAAAAAAATTTTAGGTTGAGGAATTCTATTTTTCTCGAAAAGTGAAGTTTCATGCAAAAAAAATTAAGGATTCAACCAAATAACTGGCACATAGCATCTTTTGGGAGTAAATTCTTCATGCATTCATCACGCTTTGAGTCCAACAGTTGAAAATTCATCGTTTTTTTATTTTTTCAAATTAAGTTTCCCATGAGATTACTATCCCAAGAGAAAGCTTCTCTTGATAGCTTGCGCTGCGCGCCATTGAACTGTCTGCGTCTTACTAAACGAAACACTCTCACACAACTGCCTCCAATCAATAGGGTGTTGGGGAGAAAACTAGCAGCAGCCGGATTATTTCGCGCACTTTTCCTTTTTACCATATCCTTTTCCCTCTGTTTCTCTTGGTCTCCGTTGTTCTTTCAGTTTATTTCTCGAACCTCCTAACGCTATGTTTCTGTTTCTCTTCTCGATTGGTTTTTTATCTCCTCATTCTGATCGCTCTAATTTAATTTTATGGAATTCGCAATTGACGGCGTCTTTCTTCATCTACAGAAACCCAATCGTCTTGTTTCAGAAACCGCCATCAATGGCTGCAGTCACTGCCACTCCGAAAAAGATGTCTTATGAGTTCACCCTGGACGACGATGAGCTCGATGTAAGCTTTTCTCCAGAAAAAAAACCTTTTTCTGATCATAATTGTAAAAGTTCACACTATAACCCGATTGTTTTGACGAGCTGATTTTTGAAATGAGAAAAAAGAAACAGAGCACTTTTGCCTCAAAAGTTATGAAATACTTTTTCAGGACGAAACGTCGTCCACCGATCAAGGAACCATGTGTAATTTCTACAAGCTCAATCTTCCAGCCAGTGCTTCCATATTGAGCAAGCAAATTGCTAAATCTCAAGCGAAACGAGGTAATTTTTTAAAGCTAAAACACTACCAAAGTTCAATGTTGTCATTTTGAGTATGTTGCAAGATAGCTGTTATTTTCTCGAAGCGAATGGCGAGCATGATATAGCACTTTATCTTTTATGAATCGTGATGGTTTAATTATGTTGTGTTGTCCATATTTCAGCTAAAAAAGAAGACCGACAACGACGTCGTGTAGATTTGTCGACAGTTCGAGAGCAAGACGAAACGAGAGGTTCAAATTCGGAGGAACAATCACAAAACGCTTCTCCAAGACCAATTACAGCTTCAGGAATTCCTCAAGACGATATAGCATCACTTCCACCTTCCGCCCCACCTTCGCAATGTGGTGGGCGTTCTCGAATCGATTCAGCTCCTTTAGACGTGAAGTTACAACGTCAAGCATCACTACCTGATCAACAGCGAAAAGCTGAACCAATGGATGAAGAGGAAGCTGAACTCCTGGCAATGTTGCTCAGTGGAATTGAAAGAAATGAACGAAAAATGGCATTGAACGGAAATGGCAATCAAGTGATTCATGGAACTACAAATTATCAACCATACACTCAACCTCATCAGGTTCCTCCATCGCCAGGACTACCACGCCTTCAACCAACAGCGAAAGTATCTGAGTGGCTTCTCGAAAGATCTACATCACCTGACAATCTCTCCGTTATTTCTTCAGTTCTCCTAGAAGATTCAGGATTAGTGTTGAACTACCAGCACAGTGAAAACGAAGAAGATGAAGATGACATTTTCTTTGATGCACAAGAGGAAAAGGTTGATAATGATGTCGTAAATAGTATTGAGCATGAAATGCAAGGCAAGTCGTTGTGTGCACCGTTTTTTCTTTATATCGTTTTTTGTGGTAGTCTTTAAAAAAATTTTCAAATTGAAGTTTTTAAACTGTTAGAAGCAATTCCTCTTACAGGTTTAATAACTGCACTCCAGCTGACAGTTTATTTTCAGGACTCTCTCTAAACCGTAACATTGCTGCCATGACCCAATCGTTAGTTCGAGTCGAGGAGGAGATAACTACAACCGATGGACATGACATGACGAATGGACGATCAGGAAGGAGTACATCAGTGAGCCCTCGACCGACAAACGAGCAGTTTATAAGAAGCACTAATGGAAGTGCAACATTTAATGTTAAGCATTCAGTAAGTGGATTCTAACTGTTCTTCATGTACACGAACCAATAACGTTTTTCATTTATCTGGTTTTCATTAACAAAGTAACTAATTCTAACCCAATTCAGAGTACTTTGGCTCGCCTCCAAAAGTTTACTCCAAGCAACGGAAATTCAAATAATATAACTTCTAACATCACCCCATTGTCATCTAGAACTACTCGAAGTGTGCTCCGTGTGCACAACGTCAACTCAATGCCTCGACCGACAGCTCAAAATGCCACCGCCATGTCGAAATCGAGTTTGCTAACTAACCAGACTAATCGACGGGCTGTTTCGGGAGTCAGAATGGTAACTTTCAGTTCATTTTATTTGGTGATAAAAACAATAATATTCCTGCCATAGCTCTTTTTAAAAAAATACTTTTTTTTTAGACGGAACCTCTGCTTACGGCTTCTGTAAATCACAAAGCCTCCCCTCCAATGGTTACAATAAATCCTTCAACACCATCTAGGCCGGCATCGGTTGCATCTTCCATCGGTACTCGTTCCGGAGTAAACGTAAACATGTCATCGACCACAGCATCCAACCTCGAAGGGCTTCAAGATTTGATTCAGATGCAAGAAGAAGGTTCGGTTTAAAAAAAACATTTGTTTGGTCTTTTGACGCAAAAACACAAAACAAAATTATTTTGCAGCTCTCCGACGAGCGGCACTTGACAGTCAATCGTCTGAAAGGAAAATGTCATGGCACAGTGATCAAGAAGCTAATCGTCAATCGACATCAACCCACTCATCGCTCGGCTCGCTGTGCTCTAGCAAATCTATTGATGGAGCGAACGCTTTGAATAGGTTAGGAACGCCGGTTTCTCGAATACCAACTCCACGCTCACGTCTTCCAACTCCTCGAGGTTCCAACTTGCCTAAACGAGTGTAAGTTTTTGCTGTTTTCGAAAGTTTCGTTTTTAAACATAATGTCGGAGCACTTATGTAACTATCATATATTCTAGGTCAATTGGCGTTCAAACAGGTATTTTAATACTGAAGCTTCTTTGAGTGTCATTTCACATATTTCGCACACCAAAAAGCTTTTTTCTTCACATAATTTTGCAATTGATTTTGGATTTGCAGTTTAATAAGGATATTTTTCAGACATTCCGTGGCCGCCGCCTTGCGTCTTGCGTCATCGAAGCCTGAGCCTACCGGTACTCCAAACGGGTCAGTCAACCCAACCGATAACTCTGATGAATGCTTCTGAGTCGTTGAGTAAACCAAACAAATGTGAGGAACAACAGTTCACCATCTATGAAAACTTTGAATTCATTCCAGCCAATCGTCATCATCCCGTAGCACCACCTGCTCGTCGCATGGCCAGAAGCTTACTGATCACTTCCTCAATTTCGTATGATTCCTCATCGCTCGCTTCCTTTTTATTGGTACCATCAACGAAAAAATAACTTTCTCTTAGTATAATGAGAGAACAACTAAATTCTATCTGCCATTTCCACCCAAACACTTCACTACCAATGCATTTATATTATTCTGCTTCCTCATACGCCGGTTCGAACATGACTTAGTCTCGCAAAATATATGTTTTTTTTTCATTCTTTGCGTTGTTCACTTTAATTTCTATACTACCACTACTTAGCCGGTTACGAGTTCCATCCAAAGATACAGCTATACACCCTGTAAATATATGATTGCTTTTTTTCTCCAAGCATCCGTTTTCATCTCCCGGACCTGTGTTGTCATTCTTAATTCCATTCTCGCGTATAAAGTCTCATGAGCTTTCAAGTTTTTCGTACTTATAAAATGATGATTAACAGTTGGTTCCCAGTGAAAGGTAATACTTCGGTTTAGTTTTGCTCGCATTCTTTCAATATTTCGAATTTAGAGTTAAATGAGCCAAACACCCATAAGAAGAAGCAAATCAGCCGATTTAGATGATCCGTTTACACCTATTCCGAAACTTTGTGAGTTTTTTATTGAATTGGGACTAGGAGAAAAGAAAAATGAATTCAGCACGCCTCCGAACACCTCGAACATCCAGAGAATATGTATGCCCTTTGAGAACCACTCCGCCTGATTCCACAAACGAAAATGTTTCTCCTAGGACGATAGGATTATCACCAGCAAGAAAACGCGGAGTTGATGAATCTTCCGTTACTCCATTGAATCGAAAAGTTGGGCCGCCACTTTTGAAAAAAAGTTCGATGAGCAAACTGGCTGATGGTTTTCGTTCCGCTGCAAACTTGAACAATGAAGGAGAAAACGAAAGTGACCCTTTTGGATTGACTTTCCGAAACGATCAAGTTCTAATGAGTGGATCAAAATCAAAAGTTACGCTTCGAAATCTTGAAGTCATTAATCCAGATCAGTGTTTACCGGATAGAGATATGGAAATCTATAAGAAGATGAAAAAATTGAAAGAATTCTATGGTAGATCAATTGTTGCTTCTCACAATCTATCTAATTTCTTTCCAGATTGGCAAAAGGAGTGTTTAGCAGATAAACGATTGTTAGACGGCGAAAACTGCATTCTCTCTCTGCCTACAGGTGCCGGTAAAACATTAATCGCAGAGGTTCTGATGCTACGAGAGGCTATCGTTCGCAAGAGGAACGCAATTTTAGTGTTACCATATGTGGCGATTGTTCAAGAAAAAGTAAGTCTAAACGTCAGCCATTAGAAATAAAAACACAACTTATTTCTAACAATTTGAAGATCTCTTCCTTGGCTCCATTCGAAGATGCATTTGGTATAAACATCGAAGAGTACGCATCAAATAAAGGAAGGTTTCCACCTATAAAACGAAGAAAGAGAGTTTCTGTTTATGTGGCGACTATTGAAAAAGCGAATATGCTCATCAATTCACTCATCACTCAAGGACAGCTCGATCGGATCGGTTTGGTAGTCGTCGACGAATTGCACATGATCGGAGATGGAGGAAGAGGCGCAATTCTGGAGCAGTTGCTAGCGAAGTTCCTTTTCAAGGGATGTGGTCAGATTGTTGGAATGTCTGCTACGTTGCCAAATATTGACGATCTGAAATTCGCTCTAAGATCTTTTGTGTACAGTACCAACTTCCGGCCCGTACGTTGTTCATGCTGTAAATTACATCAGAAATACAAAACAAAATCAGATTTCAGGTAGAACTTACTGAATTCGTAAAAATTGGTCAAACAATGCATCAAGTGGAAGAAGATGGGGATCTCAAGCCTGCCGGAGATTTACCTGTTAACGTAAGAGCATCCTGTTTTCACACAAACGATAAGTTTTACAGAACTTGAAATCATCTGATCCTGATGGCATATGTCAGTTGCTTGCGAAGCTAATTCCTAAAAGTTCAGCAGTGATTTTCTGCCCAAACAAAAAAAACTGTCAGAATGTCGCAGTTTTGATTGCAAAGTCGCTCCCTGCGTATGATAGCAGTTAGTGCTTACCTCACTTTCATGGTTTTTTCAGTCATATTCGTCAAGCAAAACGGGCAGAAAGCGAGCTGTTCCTACAATCCTATTTATCAGATAATGATGATGAGAGAATGGATGCAACGCTGAAACAATGCATACTTTCGGGCGTTGCCTATCATCATTCTGGGTTAACACAGGATGAGAGGAAATGTGTCGAAGCAGCGTTTATGGTAAAGTTACAAGAAATCGCAATAAAGTTAACCATTTAATATCCAGGAAGGGCTAATATATGTAGTTTGCGCGACTTCCACATTAGCTGCTGGGGTTAATCTTCCAGTTCGCCGAGTCATTATCAAATCTCCGATGGTGGGAAGAGAACGGCTCGGTAAAGCTCAGTATCTGCAAATGGCCGGAAGAGCGGGAAGAGCTGGATTTGATACAAAAGGAGATTGTATTACCATTGTGAAACAAGGTGAAGAAGAGCGATGGTTTCGAGAAATGCTTAAATCAGAGATTCCAAGATGTATGAGCTCTCTGTCAACAGTTGAAGCAATGAGCTCTTTCATCCTAGATATCATCGTGCTGAAGGTTAATTTTCTAAAAATCTTGATATGTAACGTTATCAAAGTTTAGATTGCTTCGAATATTGATGAAGTTATGAGAGGAGTGGAATATTCCTTATATGCTGCTCAAGAATCCTCTGAAAAAATACGCCAAGTGGTGGAATCGTCAGTCAAAAGACTCGAAGAGCATAGTTTCATTACGACAGAAGCGCAAACCAGCACAATCACACCTACCGATTTGGGAAATGCAGTCTTCAACGCGGGATTCGAACCAGAAGAAGCAACACGTCTTCATTCTGATTTGATGTCATCACTGAACCAAGGAGTCATTTTTTCATCTCATTTCCATTTACTTTTCATTATCACTCCATACGAGCAAATGTGCAATATTAACTGGGATCTTTTCCTGTTGATGGTAAGTTATTATACCGAAGAATTCTAATCATAACAACAAAACAACTGTGGATAACAAAACCTTTTTGCTTTTAGTATAATGCCCTTCCGTGTAGCGAACGGAAGCTACTTAGTGAATGTGGTCTTGAAGAGAAGTTCATACTAGAAGCGATCATCACTCGAGTTGATCTCGCAGCAGGTACACCTCGAATGCGCCTCTACATAGCGTTGATGTTGCAAAAAATTTGGAATCATGAACCGATGTATACTGTAGCGGAAAGATTCGGAGTGGAGAAGGGATGGTTGCAGGCAACCCTACAGTCATCAATATCACAGGCCGCCTCTATTGCTAAGTTCTCAGAGGTATTTTACAATGATGGGAACATGCTCACAACTGCTATCTTTCCAGAAAATCGAAACAATGTGGCCACTTCGAAAGCTTCTTCCTGAGCTCGTCCAAAGACTTTCTGAAGCTGCACAACCAGAGCTTATACCTTTGATGAGTGTTGATGGAATAAAAAAGGCTCGAGCTGCAATCCTTTTCAAAGCAGGATACAAAACAGTCGGAATGGTAGTCTTTAGTTACTGGCTATTAATTTAAAAAATTAAAAAATATCACAGATTGCCCGAGCTGATCCGATGAAGCTTGTACAAGAACTCGGAACGATTCGATTGTCTCAAGCAAAGTCGATTATTTCGAGTGCAAAAATGGTGCTTCGAGATCAAGTTGACGAAAAGTTGGAAGAGCTTGACGTGTGGGGAGTAGGAACTGAAGATTTTACTTATTTTTAATTGCTTGTTTTATTCACTTTTGTATTCATTTTTGTGATCTCATGTTCCATATCTATCATTTCAAATTACCTCTTTATGATACGAATTGAATAACACACTTCTAAATTTTTAATTTTCAAAAAAATTCTATTCGTTTCAGTTCAAAGTCTGAATACATACATTTGCTTTTTTTCGTGAATTTGTTTGTGAACTTTACTTCAGATAAAAAAAATGGTGAATGTGAAGAAGGGAGTTTTGGTGACAAGTGATCCGGCGTTCCGGCAATTACTCATTCATTTGGATGATTCGAGACAACTCGGATCAAAATTCATTATCAGAGTGAGCTTTTGTTCAAATTAATCCAGACTTTTGAAAAAGCTCTACAGTCTCTATACAAGGACTAACTGAAATTCTTACTGTAGCTTGAAATGCCACTTTTTCGTTGAGATGACCACCCAGGTTTTGCTTTTGCAGGAACTCGACGACACTCACCTCTTCATCGAGAAGGAAATCGTGCCTATGTTGGAGAGCAAAGTGGAGCAAATCATGGAGAACATGAATCCGGAAACTAACGACAACAAATGATTATACTCGAGTTTTTGAGTCATCAAATAAAACGATCTAACAATCTGTTTTGAAATACATTTGTTTCTGATGAAAACTTTTGAAAGCCAACAAATGTCGAATCAAAACAATTTCGGAAGATCTGATTCGAATGGATAGTGATATAATACAAGTAGTAAAAGAGCTGAATGAATAGTAGAAAAGCTGATGGGTTGGTTTGGAGCCTACGATCGCCTTCACGTCTGGTTTTCTCGTCTCGGTCTCCATATCAGTATCAGACACTTCATATGGACCTTAAGTCTACTGGCAGATATAGAATGTTTGATCTACCCGAAAAATTTGATCAACGCCCGGGAGTTTGTTTTTGTTTGTTTGTTGTCACAGGAGCTGTTAACTTGATCTTTATCCGTCTCGTCCAAACTAGAAAGAAGACGTTCTCTACCTGTTTCTCGGTTTCCTCTTCGTTGGGGAATCAGGATCAATATTTGGAACATTGACCTACTTTATTAATCCCATGTCAATCGAACCGAAAGGTGGTAATTCCCTTGTCCGACCATTTGATCTACTCTTCGTGTCACTTCCTTCGACTCCGCCTCTTTCTCTTTTGTCTACTACTATCCCAAACAGCCTGCGGTCCAAGCTCTGTTGTATCAATTCCGCACATCCTTTCGTCACAGCCATTGTTACGGCGTCATCTGAAATCCGATTATTTTCTCATTCGTCCATCTTCTGCGCTCACTTCACAAAATGTCCCCAGATTTTTTACAGAACATCTCGTTCTCTCCCTGTCCATACAAATGACCTCTACGACATTTACAAACACGTCCACACCTAGCAATTCCGGAGGCCTATCCAAATAGAAGAAACGGACGGTACAATTGGAGAGTTGAAAAGGTATTGAGAGATGAAACTGCTGTAAATTGCCGATTATACAGAAGCAAATTTGAGTGTACGTTTAGAATTACCACCCTAGTTTTATGGAATCACGTTTTTTCCGTCATTTCTCCTTCATCATGATCTTTCTACCGGTAACATCATTTCTCTACAACTACATGTAAGAGAATTAACAGCATTTCTACACCCTGGGAGCATAACTGAGAATACTCTCCCCCCTAGCTTAGCGCCCTGGAAGCATGCCATATGGGGATACTGTGGAAAACGGCGCCATAGAGCATAACTTTCTGAACTCTCCCTCAAATTTTGTACACCATTTATGAAATAGACTTGACTAATTCAGGAAAAGGCTGACTACCGTTTTCGCCAAACCTACCGCACTGGATGTATGGAGG
This sequence comes from Caenorhabditis brenneri, assembly GCA_000143925.2. NCBI lineage: Eukaryota > Metazoa > Nematoda > Chromadorea > Rhabditida > Rhabditidae > Caenorhabditis > Caenorhabditis brenneri. The sequence goes on along the minus strand of GL379821.1, from coordinate 266,113 downwards.
AAACCTAAAAAAAAACTGTGCTGTTTCCACCACCACACAGCCCGGAGGGCTGATTTACCTTGTTACTTTTGCATTGCTTCAATTTTTCTGCTTCCAGTTTCACGGAAAATTCGTTTTTTTTTTTCGCAAAATCGGTAAGAAATCGACGAAAATCGGTTGAAGTCATTTTTTAAAATAGAAAAATCTAAGTTTGAATTACCGCTTTTTTTATATTAAAGGCGCACGTAATTAAAATTTTTCGAATAACCCCCCATTTTTCACTCATTTCGGCGAGCGTGGTGAAACCATTTTTCTACCCGAAACGTGCACCTTTAACGGGTTACCGTACTACTTAGCGGAAGTTTAAAATAAAACTTTTCAAAAGTAATAAAAATAAGAGAAAAAAAAGCACATTTAACGATGAAAATACAGCTTTTCAAGAAGAAATTCCTATAGAAATGAAATCAAATGGAAAAATGCGATGTTTATCATATAAATTTGCGAAACTTCCACAATAATGGCTGATAAAACATAATTAAACCTCACTTTTTGTTCAACTGTGAGTAGAAAACTGTTCTGAAGAAAGAAGGAACAACACAAGAAACAGCGTAAAATTCGTAAAAACATGGGGTTTTTTAATTCAAGAAAGTAACGTGGTCTATTGTGAATTCCAGAAGAATCTGCATGCAATTATGTAGCAATTTCTGAAATCTAGAGAAGGAAACTGCTTCAAAAATATCCAGAATTGACCAATCAGAAATCGGAATGGCAAGCAACCATTTATTCCAACTAAAAGTTTACAATCATCGTCATGATTCTTCTTCAACTTTCATGATCATACAGCTTAGGAGGATTTCCTAGTTGTGGTTACAGTCAAACGTGATACAGTGGAAAACCTCAAGTTCGATATGATCTGTCTTCATAGTTATCGAGTTGTTCCCGACTGACAAAATGTTGGAAATGTATTTATAGACATTTCTCCAGTTGAACAAATTCTTAAATTTTCGAAGTCAACCGAGATATACTGCTGAACAAGCATTCAAACATAATCCTAGCTCCCAGTATCATCTACTTAGACCTCTGGAAGTGAAAAAGCAAAAATGAACTCCTATGTATGCCAAAAAAATTTTTTACTAATTAGTTGTTTTGATCTACCAAATATTCTTTTTTAGACTCAATCCAAACATTTTTTTCTTTGCTCCATCACGTTATGGGTAGAGATACTGTTTCTCAACTGAAGTCCTTAAAGTTTTCTCATCGTAAATCTTAATCGGTAGGTCTTATTATTGTTTTAAGTGCACCTTCGCATTGTGTCAAGACTAGGTTATTCTTCATGACTTCCACCACCTGCCATTTTCCCAAAAATGTACGGTCTCATTGACTCTTTGGGCTAATGGACGTACCAAACTAGACACACCTCCCCACCAGTTTCTCTATTCCTCTTCTTCTCATACATTCTCTCTCTCTTCTTCTTCCTCTAGTTAATCTACCTATTCAAAATTTGATCTACCTTGTTTTTTTTGCCCTTCTGTCACCATTGATCTACACTACTCATGGGAAAATAGGTAGAGGATCCCCGTCATTTTACTCTCTTCTTCTTTTTTCTTCTCTTTTCTTCTCTGTTGAGTTTTCATTTTATTCTACTTACTTTTTTCAGAAGAAGACGACGACTCCAAGCACATAGATCAACCGATTTAGCGTTGACCGGATAGGAAGGATTGACTAGCTGGTGCACTCTTGGATCAACGGATAGGGAATGAGGAAACTATTTCAGCGGTGGGTGTTCAGATTATCATTTTTTCTTTTTCGTTCTGAATTTTCAGGTCATCGTGGATTGTCCGTAGGATCTTCGGACAGTTTGAGGGTGACAATGACTTCGACGAAACATATTAGAACATCTTATCAGGTGGGTTTTTAGGCTACACGTTTTTGGTTGTTTTTAAAACTTTCAGGCTGGATTCGAACGATCCTCGATCACCAAAGGATGTTTGGATAACACTCTCGGATCCAAGATGCGACAGGGATATCTAGCTGACAATTCTAGTGGCTTCATATCAGAGAGTGGGTTTTCAGGTTCTCATTTTTTTCTCGTGCTTTTGGAATTTTCAGAGAGTGGTAGACAATACGTGTGATGGGACGATGAAGATGTAGACGATATAAGGCAGTTGCTATGGATCATCACATCAGGTAAATATCATCATTGTTCTATTCCTTTCTCCTCCAGTCTAGATCAAATAGTCTCAGTGAACAAACTTCCATTAATCCTTTAGTGATCACCCGACCCAAAATTTGATCTACCTGATTTCTGTGGTCCGTTGCCACGAGTGATCCGCCAGTCTCCATTCTCATTCGATCTTCTTTTTCCTCTCTTTCTGTTTGCGCTTTCATTTTTTTCTTTTTTCAGAGCACGATAACGACGACTCCAAGCATATGGATGAATCGATTTGGTGTGGACTGGACGGGATTGAACCATGTGGATCAACTGAGAGGCAAATTTAATTTAATTTATCTAGCCAGATATCAAAGAACAGGATAAAAAGGGTTCAGTTCAATTTAAGCCTGATTTCTTGCTGGAGTCGTTAAAGCAGCCCACTCCTTCTTCTGACATCTAGCCATTCGCATCCATATACCACCCGGCAACCCTGCATCTCGGAGTCTCCTCATCAGCTCGTCCTCCCAACGTAACACCGGTCGCTTTGCATCTCTCTTGTATTCTTCTCCACGTGGAAACCACTCAGAGATCCTCCGTGACCATTTCCTCACATCCGCGTTGGCGACCTTTGTTGCCCATTTGACCTTTCTCTTCCACGCAAGCTCTGTCACACGTGGTAGCCTTGTTCTGTTGGCAATTTCTTCGTTTCGAACTCGATCCAGCCTCGAGAGGCAAAAAAGTTGTTTAACGGTGAGCGTGCCTATTCAAACTTCTTGGTTTTGCGTTTAGAATTTTTAGGCCGGCGTGGACCGCATGAGACTTTGGACAATATGTGGACCGGATAGGAAGGATCGACTAGCTGGTTGGATCAACGGAGAGGGCATAAGGAAACTATTCCAGCGGTGGGTGTTCAGACTCAAATTGTTTCCTTTTTGGTTTGAATTTTCAGACGGCCGTGGGACGATGGTGACGCCGACGGCACAAGGGATACCTTTTGGAACATCTAATTAGGTGGGTCTCCAGGCTACACATTTTTTGTTTTGTTTCTAGAATTTTCAGAGCGGATTCGAACGATCTTCGACCACCAAAGAATGTCTTGGATCCAAGATACTGTAGGGGCATCTAGCTGACAATTCTAGTGGCTTCATATCAGAGAGTGGGTTTTCAGGTTCTCATTTTTTCTCGTGCTTTTAGAATTTTCAGGCAATGATGGACAATACGTGTGATGGGACGACGAAGATGTAGACCATATGAAACAGTTGCTATGGATCATCACATCAGGTGAATATCATCATCATTCTATTCCGTTCTCCTCCTCCAGTCTAGATCAAGTAGTCTCAGTGAGCAAACTACATCCACATGTTTCCAAATCTTTTTCATGGACTCCTAATATTCTACGCTGATATTCAACGATGTTTTCTTGTTTCAGGAAGAACATGGAGGAACGGTTGAGGACGTCAACAGCCTATCCAGCTCATCTTCGGAAGAATTTCAGGAGGAGAGAAAATCACTTTTTTAACCAGAAGGAAATGATTAACACTACTGAAAATGCTGGAGAGCATTTATTCCAGTAGAGCAAATGGAAGAAGTATAAGAATACGAATATTTAATTAGTTCTCAAAACAAAAACATCATATTTTGGTGTAATTCTGAGAATTTTCGAGGGGAACGAAGAAAAGAAACCCGTTTGTACAATTACATAGTAAAGTACGCTGAAATGATGAAAAAAGTTAGGCACTTGTGCCACGTGGCACAAGATGCAACGCGTCAAGTTTTGCATTCGATTCCCGAATGAAGTAACTGACGGAAGATTCGGTTTGTAGAAGTTGAATGGTGGCTTTCTTAAACAACACCCATCGATGGAATTGTTCATCGGTGAAGATCTCTGCCTGAAAATATATGCTTTGAAATTGATCAGATTCTTTGGAATGAGACCCACCAATTCCTTATCATAATCGATTTCTCTGCGAGCACTGATTTTTCTCAAAAAATCGGTATCCTTGAATCTTTTTTGAAGATAAGACTCTTCTGCACGAGCTGATGACTGCAAATTGTTTTCTTGTCAATTTGAGATAAAGTGTTCATTCTGACTCACAATGTCAATGACTCCATCTTTGATTCTCTCGTTCAACTTGCTTAGTTGCAGACGGAGATTCGTCTCAATCCCCACCAATTCTTTGCTTTTGTCGAGATATCGGCGTACTCTGGATGCCAGGTTCTTGTCGTGTTGTTCTACTATCGAAAGTAGTCTCGTTCCGGTTCTCTCGATCTGAAATGACAGTTTTTAGAATTGTATGAACAACTTGGACTTTCAAAATTTTTGAAAACTAGTACAAACCTCATCCAATTCGTTCTCAATCATATTCTTCTCCTCCTCATAGGTGCTTAATTTTCTGCTCACTTTTTGAATACTCTCGTGTCGAGATGACTCAAGTCGGGCCAAGTCTTGACTGCCCAAATCTGGATTACGGTATCCTTGTTGTAGATTGATGAGCGACGGTGTTGGCATGAAGTTGTTCAAAAATGAGGAAGTTGTATGCTGAATTGGTGATGGAGAAGATAGGGATGTCATCGATGTAGATCTGAAAAAAATGAATCGTTTGTTTAGTAGGATGGAGGAAACAAAAGTGTACAGAAGCGTATGTCTGTTAACGTTTCAGATGTTTATGACTATTGTGTACTTTTAGAAATGTTGTTTTGCAACATTGGAGACAATAAAAAGAATAGTCGGTCGTAAGGAAGAGGGTCAGAAAAGGGTTAAAACTCCGAAAACTACATGAAACCTTTTCTATGTTGAGATGAAAACTGATTTTAGTAGTAGTCTAGGGAAACCAAGTGGCAGCACACCCAAACATTTTCAGATATTCAATATTATATTTCGTATGATGTTCCACTTTTTCATGTCAGTTGTATCGTTTTGTACAGTGCAAACAATTAGTCACAAAAAATGAAAGTGAGAAAAATGGCGTTATTTTGGAAAAATAGTGGAACTTTATGTTAAAACAAAAACTACAGTTTGTCCCTACTTTTAATGCTAATATATTTTTGCAAGAATAAGTAACAGGGAACTAAAGAAAAGTTTTTTACCGATGGACTACTGATAAATTGAGTTAGAATTTGATAGTTTTTAGATAGAATGCAGTTCATAAAGGAAAAAATGGGAAAAATAAGTAATTGTTTCGAAATCTTGTATTAAAAACCGCTGAAAGGTCGTAACTGCTAACAAAATGGTTTATTTGCACAAATATCATCTGTGATAAGACTGGAATTTGTTTCTTCACTGTTTGTATTTGGGGTTGATATCAGATGTTAATAGTGCTAGGTTTTTGCAATAGAGCATACTTATGAATCAGAAAAATTGAAAAGTGTCAAAATTTGACATACCGGTTTAGGTGATCGATTCGAAGACCTTTTGGTTTGATTGGCACCGGAGGTTTTGGCTTGTATAAATCAATGTCGATAGATCCATTCAGTGAAGATGCCATTGAAGGGCTTCGCTCATCGGTTGGCATTGGGTGCACCTGGAAACATTTATTTGGTTTAATGGCTAAATAGATTGTGGATTATAGAAAGATATCTATATTTTCAAATTGTTCGTTATCCGACTTTGAAGTAAAACAATAAACAAAAGAAATGTGCGTACCAACGTCTGTTACTTTACACTACTTTTACAATAAGTGAAACCAACTCGCGCACGAGCTCCACCCCATCTGACAGCTAGCTGTGAGACGAAGAGATACTATTGAGATGATATTAAAATATTTTTTTGTGTAAAATGTTACAAAACGGTTTTCATTTTTGCTGTTCAAAAATGTTTGATTTTTCTGGGGATAGCATCATCTTACATCTTCAATTTGAAACTTGCCTCTGCCAATTTTGAGCTGAATTTTGGACTAGGAAAAATTGCAGAATTTTAGGACAAACTGACCTCAACTGTTGGTTTCGCCGTTACTGGTGGTGGTAGAGGTGGTGGTGCTGCCACGGGAGTCACCGGCGAGTTGATCGTGTGGGTGGAGAGTTCCAAAGAGCTCATCGAGTTGGAAAATGGAACTGATAGTCTGAAAAACTGTAATTATTCTGGCAGCAACAAATTCAAGTAACAAAAAACAAAAATGATAGAAATGAATGTGTAAACAAAAGGAAAGGGTGTGGTCTTACACAAAAGCGACTGAATAATTCGAATATGAAGATAAGAAACTTTTATTGCTACTTCAAAACCGTTTCAATTTTTTTCAAACTATAAATTAATTGAGCAACCTAATAAATAAAAACTTCAGAAACCTATAATATGACATCTTCAGCAAACTACAGTACTACTGTAATCTAATATTACTACACAAATGGTCAGTTACAAACTAGTACATCCCAAAAAGCTGTCAAAAGGACAAGTGGAAGGAAGCTTGTTCCAGAAACATAGAGGGAAAGATGCGCGGTGGCGAGCGGGAAGAATAGAGAAACGATGAAAACTTGTCGGATAGTAGAAAAGGAATAGGAGGAGAAATAAGAAGACGATTACGTGAGATCGCAGGAAGCGATGCCAATTATTCAGATCACAAGAAAACGGAAAAAGATTCTAGACGCAGTGTGTTTAAGAAAGTGAATTGCTTACATTCCAAGCGCATTTTGGAAGCCACTATGAAAGGGTTGAGATCAAAGATACGGAAGGTGTGAAAGACATTCACTGTCTGATATAAAATTGGTCCAAGTTGCTAAGTCTTCGAAAAGTACATAATGAAGGATCACCAATACTAAGGAGACCCATTTTTCATTCGTCCACAGAATTAGAAGGACAAAGTTTGATAATAACCCCCATTCATGACCACTATCATCGAAAATTTGGAAATCTGATCTGACAAGATTACAAATACAAATTTAAATTGAATTTGAATATCAGACTTTGAGTCAATTGATCTTTTTTCAAGCTAAGTGCAACTTTTCAATTTCAGACAATTCACGATTGCTCAGGAGTGTGGTTCGATGAGTTTGAATGAACACCGAAGCTTCGAGAAATGACTTTTTGAAATTTAAAAGAAACTAGTTTTCCAAATTGATCTCATGATCAACCTAGATTCTCAAGATCAATGTCCTCCTCTCACCACGAGAAATCTCTTATCCATTGCCAAGGCTTGATGATACATATATATAAGTGAAAGTAGGTGGGGTCTAATAATTTCTCATTATTATAATATTCGGAAAATGAATATGACACGAATATATTTTCGGGAACGGAGTTATCTCGTAAAAGTGAATGTGAAAGGAGTGAAGGAAAGTGTCTCGCACTTTCGATTGATACTTAAAGTTGATAGGATGATGAAGATTCTGAGAATATAAGCTATCTAAGTTTCAAGGGAAATATATGTTTGCAATCACAAAATGGAGTTAGAAGTAATAAGGGAACTAAAAAAATTTCAAGTCCAACTATACAGGTGATCAAGTTAGTCTTCGACATGGTTGAGACTGACCGCGAAACCGAGAAACCAAGTACTAAAACCTAACCCATCCCCTCGAAAAGTATGTCAGTCAGTAAAAAAAGGAACTGAACTAAACGGGAGCGGATATATAACTGAAGAGAGAATCGAATGAGAAATTGGATGCATAACCGTTTTCGAAAGAATTCAACCGCATAACTGAACCACCACTCTCTCTCTCTCTCTCTTTCCCACTCTTTTATGACTATGTCTACACCCAAAAAAGGCAGACCCAAAAAAAAAGGCTGACCTAGATAAGCTTTTGAACAAATAATGAGTGAAAATAGAAAACAGAAATGAGCATTTGAAGGTTAACTTTCAGAATCATCTGACAAATATTTTGAGCGAAAACTCATGAAAATGTCATCTATCAGGAAGATTAATTAACGAATAAAAAGGTTTTTCTTTGGATAACTGTCTACTAACCTTGGAGTTGGCACCGGCACAAATGATGGATCGAAGTCTGGAAGAATCGATTGATAATCTCCAGAATCGATCAGTGACCGGTAATTTGATGATGTTTCCGTTGGGGTTGGCGAATTGGATGTTTGAGAGGACGAACTGGATGGTGACAGGAATGGTGAAGGACGCGATCTGAAAACATTCAAATCAAGTAAAGAGGTTTCAAGGTAGAAATTGAAGAAACTCACGCTTCTTCGGCAGCTGTTCTCTTCTGGCGAATCTTTCGCTTCGCACCTGATGGGCTTCTGTGCAGCATTGGACCAGTGTCTTGTGGGAGGAAACTTCGGGATGGCTGAAAAATATGGAAACTATAGTTGAAGAATAACTATAAAAAATAAAAACAACTATCAAAAAAATCGCACTTCCCGAAATTGAGAAAATTGAGAAGTCTATGACTTATGTTAGGATTCTGAAATGCCTAGAAGACGCAGTAAATTTTCTCAATCTACTTTTTTGACCTTCCTCTTCCTAAATGACGATAAAGGAATAAAAAGGGATCGGATTGAAATAGTGAATCTCAAAAAGGACAGGTGTCGGCGATGGTAATTGGAGAGGATAGCTGATGATGAGAAAATAATGGAAACAGAAGAGACGCTGACATTGTGTTTTACGGTTCATCGCATATGTTTTTCTGAGAAAAGCGCTCCTTGTTAAATGACAATCTGGGAGTGCCATCGTTAAAATTCACCAATCAAAATATAATCTTCATGAAACGTTTATTCGACGGTTGAAACTGTAACAAAAAATATAGCAAACGTGAGTCATTTTTATTCGGAAATGAATACTCTTGTCTGTTTCTGTTTTGAGAAAAGGAAACCGAATTTTCAAATGAAACACGAAATGAGGTTTCGAATAACTCATTAATTCGTAAAAACTTGAATTACAAAAAAAGTTTAGGTCTATGAATATGCCCTAGAAAAATTCCTGACCGCTTATAGCAAGGTCTCAAAGTTGCTAGATGTTTATGAACGATGTTTTGGTTCACGGAACTCTTAATAGAAAGTTCTAGGCATGCCATTTCACAACTCAACTCATATTCGGAAAGGTTTAAATTATGACCACAACCATCTGGGTTTTCATTTATAGTATTGAGAAAAAAACGTGGAAATGGAGATCGGAATGTGAGAAATTCGACCATTTCTTCAATTCCCTCCACCATCAAACAAGGGGTAATAAATGAGATGCAAAAGAGTGAGAGATTCAGAAGAAGCGTCAGAGAAATAGACGAGGTGAAAATCTTGTTCGATCTCTACCAGAATCAAGGACAAAAAACAGACAGCTGGGCGACAGAGAAAGGGCATTGACAGACAGATGATGATGAGTCAAATATTTTGAGAAGAGGGCTTGATTTCGATGATTCAGACGAATTCGAAGATACAGATCTTTTCAGATGCTACATTTTGCAATGAGACTCTGAAGACTCACTCTGGCTTATTGGTTTCCTAAATTATGTTTTCATTTCCTCGGAATTCTGCCAGACCTAAAGAAACAATGATGAATCATTTTCGTATTCCTGTATAAAAAATCATCCACAGTGAATGGAAGAAAGGCCGAAAATGAAAACGGAAGGATAGAAAAATGAGTGACAAAAAAGACACACCGCCCGTCTCGGCTACGACCTTCTCTATGCTATTCGAAAGGCAACAACAATCACTGTACTTTTTTCAATTTCAACAAAATCGAAACACAAGGTTTTTCGCAAGTTTACATAGGCATCCAATTATGCTGAAAGGTGCATAATTATGGTGCTTTAAGTTTGGGAACATGTGCAGAGGAGACTAACTATTATTACAAAGTTGATCCTGAACCGAAAAGCCGTCTTGATAATGAAATCTTTGAAACATGGTATACGTAAGCATACCTTGTTTAGAACGTTATCTTCATGCTATTGTGATAGCAGAGAACCGTTCAGTTGAAGAAACATGCAAACTCAAAAAATGAAGTTGCTTAAACTTCAACTTTCTTGTGAGTTTACAATACTTCAGGTACCATCAAAGAGTAATTAATCAAAGAGTAACAAAGAGTAACATCAAGTCCATTTAATAATACTGCTACTTGTATATAGAAATAATTAAAATGTGATTTCGGAAAGCATTTTGCACCTTCTCATAAAACAAGCATGCGAAAGGAACATGGGCAAATAAAAATATGCGAAATGTTGCAGGAGATGAATAAATTGTGTTGTTGCTGTTCGATTCACTTTCGGATGACTCATCGCATGGGGAACAAATAACAGAAAGGACTTATTTCACTCTCTCCTCTTTTCGCGCAGTTGAGTGACTGGGAGAAATCGAGAGAGTTAGTGAAAGATACAAAAGAAGCACAATGAATGGCTTTTTTTTAATTTGGAAAGTGAGAAGGTCATGATTCATATTTGTGGAATCGATGCTGACTATTAGAGATGAAAAGGAATTGAATCGGATGAATTTTGTATCGTAGACTCCTCTAGCTAACGCGAATCCTATACTGTAGAACCCACCCGGAAATAGTAAACAGAGCCCATACCGTTTTATCATTTCCAGGGTTCCTTAAAAATCTACATTTCTTGAGAATGAATGAAAAAGCCCCCTATTGGTGAGATCTACCAAAAAATCGATTTCGAAAAAATTGAAGGAAGTAATTGGCCCAAAACAAGGTGTAAGAATGATGCAGCTGACATAACTGCCGTGATTGACTGAATTGAACTGGACAACTACAAAAAAAGAGGACAAAATCAAAATTGCATAGGATTTCAAAAAGGTAGATCTAAAAACAGCTCAAAATCCTGATTGCGATATTTTTTTTATCCGGTTAGTTCTAACAAGCTTGACAATTAGCAGCAGGAAAATTTCAGTAATTGTTTGATCCAAAAAAGTAGGTTATTTTAATGAACTAGAGATTCGGCCAAGAAGGTAACTCAGAATTATATGAATTTTTTCAAAAACTTAAACGGCGATTCTTCATGAAATCGAGGAAGAATATGAAGTGTGAGATGATCCGAATTGAATTGATAAAACATACGATTATTCTTTTTTTCAACATCAGTTTACGGAACGCTCTTTTAGATTGAATTCATTGAAAATCAATTTTAGGCGATCACACGATCTCTAAAAAAGTGACCAGAAAAAAAACATTTGTGGCAATAGATGCGTAAACATAGTCTCTCTACCGGAAGCTACTCCACAGAAAGGTGGCGGTGGAATGGCGGCAGTGCCGACAGCTCTTTGAATGACGCGTATGAGGAAAGAGCTGAAGAAAAAACTAGGCGGCTTTCCGGAAAAGACTGTTTCCGAATTGAAAAGCTGTTTGGGAGTATATTGTTGTTGGAGCAATGAAGACAATGAAACGTGGAGATTAGGTTGAAAGATCAATAGGAAGGGAAGATCAAGTGGTAGTGAGCATGCGCAAGCATACAGATTAAAAGAGCAAATACGAGGAGAAGGTGAATACATTAATTTTGAAACTTGAAAATTATTGCACAACCCAATTACGTAAAATAGTGTTATCGGCTAGTGGTAATGAGTGAGATATTAATTCGGATACCCTCAATTATGGAAAAATACAGATTCAACATCTAGATACTTGTCTGAGGGCTATCATATAATACCAAGATATCATATTATTGGTATAAATTAATATACCATCACTTTCTTAATAGCTGTTCTTGGATATCAATACAAATGTAAAACAAATTATGTCTTTTTTGGAGACAGATCAAAAGTGAGAATCGAACAAAAAACTTGTTCGTGTTGTTTCCAAGAGGAGAGATAATAGATAATCCTGTAATCCGACAGGACATTCGAACCGCAAAAAGTGGACAGCAAGAAAAGGGTAAAAGAACATTCGCTATTTTCTTGGATTGGTGAAAAATTATGTTCGTTTTTTTTTGGGAAAGAAGGATTAGTGTTGACTGGTTTTTTATCCTGAACCTAACTTTTGGAGATGAGTAACCGCTTCAAAACTTAGTTTCTCTAGAAGAAAAAATTAATAGCCACTAATCAAGTTTGCAAGACTCATATGCAAATCGGGAAAAAATTCTTTAGTGTATTCAATTCGTTAATTTCAAAAACTAAATCTAAATTGATATTTTAAGATTTCCATAGAGACATGTCTCGAGACACATGAACTCAAAAATTCAAAAAAACCTCAGGCTAGTAGTTCCACAAAAATGCCAATTTTTTTGAAAACCAAAAAAAAGAATAGCTTTCCGTTCCATACCGCCCGTCATATAAACTATCTGCGTCTCCTCCAATTCATTCATTTTTCCCAATCGCCCGATTTCCATTTCTGTCAGTTTTTTCCTTATGGAAAGATTTTCAAGTGGTCTCTAGAATAATTTGTAGAATACATCCACAAAAATCGATAGATTTTTAGATCAGAAAGATACAAAAATGTACGACGGATGGCTATCAGAGATCGCCATCTATACACTAGAGACGTTATGTAATCTTACCTTTAGAGGTGGAATATTACCACTACTCGTTCCGCTCATCATCATTTCTTGGATTCCGTTACTTTTTTTCTGGAAAATGTATAACGATAGAAGATTAATGAACGGGAGAAGAAAGCCGAGAAAAGAGTTTCAGTGAAGACAAAAGAGAATAGAACGATGACGAGGATGAGTCAGGTCTTTTCTAAAGATGGGTTTATTTGATTTCAGAAACAAAGGACATGTATAAGATTTGAGCACTTTGAGAGGGAATATTTTTCTTCAAAAAATCAATTTGATAAAAAGAACCTTGTTTTCACTGCAAAATTGAATTGTTCATCCTACAATGTGTACGAGTCGTGGGTAGTCGGATGTGATTATTCAAAGACGACACAGAGTATTATAAAAAATTTATGTAAATCAGTTAGGTGAACATTTGATTCTCCTACAGACAGAGAACTTTGAAAAAACAACTATTTGGAAAAATACTCATTTTCCGGAAAGCTTAGTAATTTTTCAATAAATCGATTGTAAAAGTTGAAAACTGTTATGTTGAGTAAGTTTCAAAAACATTGAAAGTTGAGGGAATGAGGTGAAAGTTTATCCAAGATCTAATTTTCACGAAAGTTTTCAAAACCTGAAGAAAGAAGGTGGAAAGAAATTGAAAATATAAACAGCATTTCTACATTTTAGTGAGTCATCACTTTTCCACATTCCATCTCAACACATTTATAAGCTCCAAATAGAGAAATGAGAGGGGCAGAGATGAAAGAAAAGAATGCATTCTCTTTCGAAACTGTAAAAGGAAGAGAAAAGTATGAGAGAGTGCCTGTGCGCGCGCCACTCGCAATTTGTTTATGTACATTTAGAGAAAAAGGTAAGAAGAGAGGAAAAGGGGGTACTGGGTGTCACCAGCACAGAAAGGACACCATTCACCCTACGGGGGTCTATGTCCCGCCATGCGTTGTATTAGAGAACAGGTGGTAGAAGGTGTAGACGGGAAGAGACACAGGCGGAGAACGGAATTTGTATTCCGTATCGTTTCGGAAGATGAATGAAAAACCCAGAGAGACACAGAAGAAAGAAGACATTTGTGTTCATTTATGCAATTCAACATAAGGTCATTGTGTATGTTTATACAGTTAGCCGGACAGTGTTAGCTTTCCCGCATATTCTGATATTTGGAGCCTAACAACGTCCAGAAATGCTCCCAGAAAAGAAAAAAGTATTAGAGAACCGTGTGACTTCAATCAGACCACTATACTGGCAAAGACTAGGAATTTGATAGGTAACTGCAGTTATTGAAAAATAGTATTCTTAGTTTGTGGTGAAACTAACTACTGGAAAAAGTTATTTTTCCACAGTGTGGTAAATGACGTAAGGTTTTTTCTGAAAACAAGTCTAAAACTCGTAACTTGGTATTTTCGAAACTTTGGCGTTTTTAGTCAACAAGACGACGTTTACTAACTAGATGCTCATCTCTAAATAGATGAATGTATCTCACTGCTTTCCATGCATTCAGTTGAAATCCTTCACGTCTTCTCAGATTACTGGATACATTAGGAAACAGTGCATAAACATCCCCCCCCCCATTAATAATCAGCCGGCTGTTTATGCTCATATTATGTTGCTCTTTTCTCTTCCATATGCCTCATTCGTCCTGTTTGATGTTGTTGTTGATCTAGGGGGACCCCTTCCCCCTTTCCTCTTTCTTCGTTTTCTTGTTGCCAGGTGTGACACAATTGTCTCGTTCGTAGAATGCATAAGAAAAGAGGTATTGGAGGGAATTGACAAGTGGTAATAATTGAGAGGAATATAGAGGTCTCAAACCGTACTTTGAGTTTCGAAAAAAAGTAAAAAACTTCAAAGAGGCAAATCAGTATTAGCAAGTACTGGAACTTATTTCAGTAAAGTCTGAAGAAATAGTAGTAGTTCTAGAAACTTTAAAATAATAATAAGGGTTCATAACTAAATTGGATCAATCCCAGAGGACTATCACCGAGAATACGGTAGAAATGGAAGCGGCTCATAAATTCAAAAACTTGTAACAGAAGAGCACTGATGGTATTCGGAAGGAATTAGTTCAAACATTTGGGTTTTCTCGTAGAATTCTGGAAAACTGACCTCATAAGGTGACTCACTGACACGTCTATTGATTCCATTTCTATGATTGAATCTCCAACACCGGACGGCCATGTCAAGTAGGGAATCGACACAGAATATTGTTTCTTGCTCCATTTCGCACAGTCACACGAAAATGGATGTATCGTGTGAACACGAACTTTTATACTCAAGCTTAGACTCCGCCTACTTTTTAGGGAGCATCACAAAAAACAAAAAAGGAAAAAAACATCCTTACAACAAGAAAGATGTGTTGTTGACGGAAGAAGAAAACGAAAACTTCGAAAATATCAGCTTGGTTCTAAAGGTGATGTAGATATAGATGCAGTTGTCATAGAAAAAATTAATGTGATCCGAGAACGCATGAGACAAATTTTGTTTGTGACTTCATCTCAAACTAACAGCTCTATTGAGAAATATGCTTGTTCTCATTTTTGAGATTTCAAAGCCGACTATTTCGAGAGCTCTCTTGAGTTAGATGATCTTCAAAAGGAATAATTCAGGCAAGCTCGAAAAAAATTCAAAAATACAAAACTACTTCTAAAAGAAATCATTTCTGCCTTTGTGCAGTCATAGTCTAGTCATTGAATACACATCAATTTGAAAACCGTATACTGAAACCGCATCCAGTTCTCCTTTCTCACACATACGTATGAAATAATTAGAAAATGCGTCTGAAGGAAGAAAAGGGAAAGAAGAAAGAATAAATTGAAGAATACCCAGTCACCTCCGAGAAAATGACATGGAGAAGTGGAATAGAAATGGAATACAGGAATGGTCATACACGTCGACACATTGACCTTGTCGTCTCTTTTTCGGGTTTTTCTGTTCCAAAAAGTGATGAGTAGACAGAATTGTGGAAATGATAATTATCTTCGAATGCAAGACGATTTGAGTTCTAATACTAAGTTCCAATTTTTTGTGTTAAAGTAACCCAAGCTTGGACATGCATTCAAATCTGGAGTAGAAATAACCAAACTTAACTAATGTCACGCAAGTACCCCAACAGAACCATCTAGAATCAAAAAGAAAACAAACTGACCGCAATAAGCATGTTGTAGTACCGTTGACTGGCATCCCGATTGCTCTTTGCCGATCTCAATGTGTCCACATCATAGTCCATCTCTGAAAAGTACAGACATTGAAAGTGGTTGTAGAAAACGGAAAAGCAGCGCTCTGTGACTCAATTTCATTTTGGAATAACGAAACTACCGGAACGAGACGAAAAAGAGAAACTGGTAACAATATTGAGAAGAAGAAAAACGTCAGATGGAAAAGAAGAGAATAGAACTGCTTCAAGCTAAAAATGGTATTTGAAAGACACGTTGTTTTCCAAATCTTCACTCAAAAACAGAAGCCTACTATTCAGGAAGAATGAGCTGAGTAAAAGTAAAAGCAGGTGAGCCCCGTGAATATTGAAAGTTCGCCTGACACTTCAAGGACCTCCCACATCCATTTTCAAAGGTATCCATGACTACGGAAGTGCACACTTGGAAATGTAATGCCATTGGAGTGGTTTCAATGGTACACTTCAAATGTGTACTGCTAATTAACAAAATTCAACATATGAGATAGAACACTCGTGGATTTGGAAAATAAAATTCCGGAGATGAATAAAGGAATGAGGGTTGCAGATCGGCTGTGCCAATACAATAACAAATCGGAGTGAATTGCGTCGAAAAGCGCAAAAACGGGGGAGGATAATCTAAACGAATGGATGAAAAAAGACAAGATGAACAAAAAACGTGTTGGTTTTTGAAGTTCTTACAAAATGCGAGAGATCAAAAGACAATACGAAATGTACAACAGTTTCTTTTCTATGAATAATTGATGACTGGAAATCTTTCGAATAATAGTTTTTTCTTTGAGAAAAAGTACAACTAATATCCTACGTGTTGAAGTTATGATCAAATAAAAAAACCCTTCCAGAACTCCTAATATGAAATGCAAAGAAAAATGACAAAAACCGGTAGTTGCACATACTTTGAATTGAGTAGGTTAGGCAAGTCGGCTTATTCCTCCATTTGGTAAGAGATTGTGGTAGTAATAAACAACTCATATACTGACGGTAAACTTTTTGAGTAAGGGCATAAACGGAATGCGAATACCAGGCGGTCTGTACAAACACGGAGCGGAAGACTTGAAGAGGAAACAGTAACTTCTCAGAGAGTTTGCGATGAGCATGAGTAGAGATTTTAAAACTTATGAAAGCATTGTAGTAAGTTCATTTGAGTTCAAAATCAAAGGATGACGTGAATTGAATACCTAAACAAACATTCCAGCTGTCCGAAACACAAAAATACAAAAGAAACATCAGGCATCAATAACAACAAAACAAGTGGTAATATAATTATTAGAACGTTCTTAATATGAAATATTAATTGGCATTTTGAGAAACATAGAATGAATTTTTTGCAAGTCTATGGAGAAATGTTATCTGGTACTTTGATTCACAGAAAAGAATATGGCCAGTGGATACATATATGGATAGTGTTCATTTGGGTTCGACACTCTTTGAACACAACTTATTTGGTGTACAGGAACAACTACAATTTCTCAGCAAATGCCATCAGGCATGATCTCCAACAGAGTGAAGTTGTCAACTGCGAACCATGGGATCATAATGCCCAAAGTCTCAAATTGCTAATGAGGAAACGAACAGCTGAGACAAAATGTTGATGATGAGGAGAACCTAATGGATCTAGTTCCACCTCTTTTTTGTCTATTCCACTCTTTTCTTCACCATTCTCATCTTTTCTCTACACCCTTTTTCTCATCCATGAGATTGTTGTTGACACGTGTTCCACGCACTCCTGGAGGTGCTCTCTCTCCGTTTAGCTCTCATCAGGAAAACTGGTTCTCCTGATTTCTCACTGGTAGAGAAGCCAAAGAGGTAAGTGCACACACTATGAATGTGTATGCTTTACGGAAAAACAATAGAAAAAGAGTTCGTCGGAGGAGTGGGGGGAGGTGGAAGGACTTGAGAAAGTATCAGTTACTCCGGTGAGCAGCTGTAGAAAGAGAGTGGTAAGAAAAACTGGACAAACTAGTGAGAATGAAGAAAGGTGAGTAATTGGGAAAGGTGTTCGGTGAATCTGGTAGGTCAATTGCGGAAGAGCGCTAGAAACAAAAAATTAGGTTCTTGGGAAATCATCTCTCTCTCAAGGAGACATGTGGCTCGAAGAAAACAACCTTTTTTGAGGAATCTTGTTTCAGAAACTTGTTGCTGCAGTAAGTTTCTAACTTATAAAACTTATAACTTGTTTGGAACACCAAAGATAATGATGCCAAGATAGTTATGTAGAATACCAAGTAGATCAGTAAAGAAGCGGAATAAAGAGAAGAACACGAGAACACAAAAGCAAGAAGAGGTTTGATACTTTTACAGCTCTTTTTTATAGTCAACCCCCATCACCCATCTCTCCTTGTTGCCTTTTATGATTGAGAATTGCAAACAAAATGATGGAAAAGAAAACAACAAAGTAACGCAAAAATAACGAGTCATGACGACTCCGATTGCCTGAAATTGGAGGTAATTGTAATTTTATTATTCATTGTTCAGAAAGCTTTCTAACGAACAACAAACAACTTTTGTGGAAAAGTCCTCATTTACACCGGCAGCTAGAGTTTTTTGAAGTGAGAACTTTCCGAGCATAGCAAATCTAAAGAGAGATCTGGAAGTGAATCATGTATATTTCTAAAAGCGTCGGAGTCGGAACAAAAAAATCAAGGTTTTTCTACCAAATCGAGACAACACCTTCAATGAGCTAATAGTTCTGAAAATCTGCTAGAATTTGAACGAGGGCAACCTTTTCTCATTGCACACAAAAACTTCGCGCAAAAGTACGAGGGCTGCAGCTGATCTCTCAATCGGAAGGAGGGGGATGGGCGACAATAAGAAGATTGACAAATAATAACAAACAATACAATGTATCATGTTCGAACACATTCCGGCAGGATGAGAATAAGAAAGAGTAGGAGATGCGAGGAACTGAACAAAAAGGAACAAAATGGAATTAGTAGGTGCAAAAAGTGTGAAACGGAACGGTTCGGAAAAAAGAATAAGAGGAGAAGAGCAAAGCGACCAGGAATTTGTGTTTTGGAAGGAAGGAAATATGATCAGCGAAGATTTGTGAGTGGATTTCAAAAGTTGCATAACTTATAGTTTGGTCCTCCAAAACCCTTTAGCGATACTTTCTGCTCGTAAAAAACAGCACAAAAAATTAGGATGGATGTTCTGGTGAAATGTATCAAAATAGTTACTATTGAAGCAAACCTTTTCAAAGGTTGCCTCAAAAAATAGGTTACCTATTGAATTGTGCGGCATGAAAAACTTTCCCAGAACGTAATATTTGAAACAGTTACAAATTAAATTCAGGTCCATAATTTAATAGAAAAGATGTATTCAACTTCTAAAAAATGTGAACAAACACGGCAAAAAATCCAATATAGAACTCAAGGCCGGAAAACCTGAAAGCTACAGTGTGAGGCCAGAAAATATGATAAGTCGCTCGAATTATTGTTTTCAGTAACAGCCATTGATTTGGGTGTTTTACAAAACCTTACCTTTTTCGAACCACGCATACGAAATGCTAGTTCTTCAACTCGATTCACAAAGACCAGAAGACAACAATCATGGCGGTAATTTGAATCTAATAAGCAAACATCTCCACAGGTGACAATGAAAAAAAGAGGAGAGGGTAAGAGGTGAGAAGTCTCAGAAAACGAGATGGATTATGATTATTCACGATAATTCTTGATCGACTTTCTCACACTTCTCAGGCAAGGACGCACATAGATACCGATTTGAATTCTCAGCACAAATTTCTAGATGACAATTGGTTAGATCTGATTTCAGTGATATCAGGAAACAAATACAAAAAATAGCAGAATCACAAGGAACTAGAATTAGATCTTATGGCCAGATGTCGATAACTAACTGAACGGAAAATTTGTTAATAGTTATCTGTTCTCCAACCTCTAAACGCTTAACCTCATTCGAAGCAGAAATGAACAGGTACAAAACGGCAGTCATTCTCTCCCGAAAGTCATATATCATCCGTGTCACATTACGATAAATACACATAGATACAAATTGGAACAAAAAAAAAACAAATAAAACATTGATCAAAAAGGATGAATAGAAAAAACCTCAATACCAAAAAAAAAGAACTGATGGATTCCTATCCAGATTCACTGAAAAAAACTACTTTAAAGAAAGACTATAGTTATCTTCTCTTAAAGGTGACCAAAAAATGTCCCCGGACTAAGAAAATCACAAAAGACAAGGATATGCGATTAGAAAGGGACAACCTGAGAATTGATTGTCAAGAGAAATGAGAAAAGGAGAGAATTAATCCAATCTGCACTTTTTCGCCCGGTCCGTTTGCCGTTTTTTTTTGGAGGAGAATTTCTGTGTCGGCGCGTGCTTTGACATGCTAATGAGAATGGGATTTAGAGGGAAAAAGACATGAAGGAAGGGCGGTAAATCTACAGGCAGCTTATACGTGCCCAGGTAGGCACGCTTTATTTTACATTGCTCTTTTAATAAAGAAAAACATTCGAAATTGGCTGTTCTGTGTTTCCACCGAGCGTCAGAAAGCTACATGGAACAAAAGAAACAATGTTTATAACGAAACCAATAAGAGAGCACATGCTCAGTAGGAGCCCACGCTCGAGTTGAGCAGACTATCCGAACGGTCAATACAGAAAATAGCAGGGAAAGTCGAGAAGCATAAACAAAAACTAACAATTTGCATATTCTTCAATTCCCGATCATCTCAAAAGTGAAAATGGGCAATAGAAGGAGTAGGAGGGGATATTGGATATCTTCATGGGAAACAAAGTACCGCCCGTATATCCCGAGACCCGACAAAAGGAAAAAAGAATATGGAGGTGAAGAAGCTAGGTGATATGGAAGAAAAGGAGAATAAGAAGATATAATTGGAATTCGAAAGAATGAATAAGCATGTCATTTCGGATTATAAATTTAGGTGATTTATATAAAATTTACAATGAGGAATCAGAAATATGCCGGTGAAAAAGAAACCTTTAAACGGGATATCGAGGTGGAATTTTGTCGTTTTTTTGCTGTTACACCGTGGCTTTTAAAGTTTGTGTGTAGACAAATAATAAGATGACAAAATCTATGCCTCACCTAAATTATGATAGGCAAAGCCAAAAAACTCGGTCATCACACTAAGACGCCTATGCTTTCTACGCTTATAAGCTGATCATTCTAATAAAAATGTTTTAAACTAATATTCATGAATCATTTCAGAATTGAAAACTTCATAGATTTTGTCTCCAAACGATTTAGATAGGAATCAAAACTGTGCTTACGCAACATTCGATAAAAACCTGCAAAATCCAGATGCCTTCGAAGTTTCGGATAACAGCTGAACCTATTTCACTTTTTTCAAAAGAATTTAGACAGCTAAACTCAACTGGAAAATTTTCAACTTTCAAGTTTGTCAAAGAAGAACAAAGAAAATTGTCAGAAACGAACTAGCAAGTACTGTAAATCCATCGACTTCTAATGCAAGGTACTCAGGGAACTTGTGACCTAAATCAATGTCTAGCCTAACCGAGGAAAAACGACTGAATTCAACACAGCCTTGACAGAACATAAATCTCTACCGAATTCTAAAAGAATCTCTTGACCTTCTTTTCTTAAACATGCAAAAATTAGCTTGATGACCGTGACAGTGGAACCGCCAGCACCTTTCTTTTCTCTTCTGATATATTCGGAATCTACAACCGAAAACTTGTATAAATGAGTGATTTATGTATTCAGAAGCGAAGATGCATGGTAGGCTCTACATTCTTTATCTTCTTTAAACTGAGTGATGCTGTTGAAGAATCAGAAGACGAAACGGAAAGAATCGTTCGTCTTCGTCCTCGACTAATTCACCGTTTTGACTGAGAAAAGAAGCAGAAAAGGAGGATGCAAAATGGCAAATCTCTTATTTTACTACCCTTCTATTCTACTAATAGTTGCCTCCTTTTTCTTTTCCCCGGAAAAGAAAGAAATATAGTACAAAAGATGAATGGACAAGAGGAAAAACTACGCGAAGTCCTTGAAAAAGTTAGTACGATTTTCTGAAAGCTAGATTTACCGAGGTATTCTCAATCAAGATTTTTGTAAAATAACTTCCAAAACAAGGTGAATCAGACGAAAAAATAGAAAGATGCTTTTAGCGATACGCTTTTTTGGAAATTATGTTTCGAGGTGTACTTGATTACTCAAACTAAGAGCCGGCTTAACAGCAGCAGATGAAGGGAAAAACCAAAAAATTCTCAACCTACACCTATTTGAGATTCTCCATTTTGAGTTTCTATAATGCGCTTCAAAAAAAAAATTAAACATTTTCAATTACGAATTGAAATTCATTGGAGCAGTGGCAGCGTCAAAACAATACTAATGACAATCTTAATACATCGAAAAGTACACGTGGCAGACTCGTTTTAGGGTCATTAAAAATCAATTAAATTGAAATGTTACACAAATAAAGCAGGTTATCATCTTCTAGACTTTCGTCTCCTGTTGGAACCATGTCAAAACCGAACAAACTAGTCCAACTGCAGCAAGAACCAAAAACTGTGATCCTGGTGCCAAGGCATCAATTGCAAAGATGTGTGGCGCCACAATTGCTCCAATATTGCAGCTTGTTGAGCAAACTCCAATACAACAAGAGCGGCAAAAAGTGGGGAAGAGTTCGGCGGCGTAGATAAAGCAGAAAATGTAACAGCACGCGGCACAAAATTTTGCAATGAGCCAAACAATCAGATGAAGAGATGTGTCGTAGGAAAGGAAGTACATTGTCAGAAGAGCGATCGATCCGGCAAAATGGCACAGGAAGCGAGTTGGACGACGTTTTGTCCTGAGACAAGTTCGATTGTTAAGGAGACACAACTAAGAATAGCTAACTAATCATTGAAAATAATCGAGCGAATGAAATCTACAGTACGCTTTTTGAGTAAGGCTTTGAAAATGTTCTCGTAATCTAAATTTCTAAGATACTTGTGGTCAGCAAGAACTCGGCGTTATTCATTTCCAAAATTTGTGAAGATGTACTTCTAGAGAAACGTTTTTGAACGTCTTCCATTCTAGCGATATTTGGACTAAATGTTACTACTTAGACTACAAATTTTGACCAAGGAAACGGAATTTTGACGAGGAAGCAACCTTAACACGACTAGTGGAGTTGAAAATACGTTCAGTACAAGTGAACATGGTAATGTGTTAACAGTAGGAACTTGGAATCTAATTATAACAGTATAGTAATTCCACTCACCACTTGAGACATATCGGAATGAAAATATAAGCTGGCAGCTCCACAACTCCGGAAAACAAAAAAGAAACCAATGGGTCTGAATTGCCAACCGATGTTGATGTGAGAGAAAGTGCACAATATGTCATGAACGTCAGGATCCACAGAAAAGTCTCCACAATCATCCGTCGGGTTATTGTACTATTGGAGAGAATCTCTCGAAACATCTGATAGATTGTAAGTTTTTCTTCTTTTTTCAGCTCATCGTTCATTATAGACTCCATATTGTATGTCAATTTACGACATGATAGTAGCTCATTCTTTTGAATCCAACTCTCCACCGATACTCGATCATTCTTTTCAACTGAATATCCAAGACTTTCGGGTAGTGTTCTATAAAAACATAAACATGAAAATAGTTTGACCTATGACCTACATCATCAAAAAGACGGCAACGGCTACATTAGGAATTGCAGTGGCAAACTGGAGACTTCTCCACGTGGGAAACCAAACAGATAGTGGAGCCAAAAAACAATATCCGCATACCCAAGACACGCCGAAAAATATGGATGTCACTGATTGAGATCGATGTGGAATACTCTCACCACTAAGTACGTAGTTGACAGTTGTGAGAGGCTACAAAAACATGGTTACAAATTCAAAAAGGAAGTTTCTAAATATGATAAGATAGTAAAGTTGCAGATGCTCAAAACTATCGAGTTGAAAGTAGATACCGAAACAATACACTATGTTGGAATGTGTCTACCTTTCCTAAAAAGTATTCGACCAAATTCTTGTGCGAATCGATTCCCAACATGTGGTTTTGAGGTCTACGATTTAAAGTATCTCTTACTGTATAGCATGATCCTTGAACAAATCGTGCAACAAGAAGTAGCGAGAAACTGGGAGCCAATGAACCCAGTGATCCAGCAATCCCGGTCAGGAACAGTGAGAAGATGATGATTGGACGTCGACCAAACCTGGAAATGAAACGCTACATTCCAATGTTTCTTCTCTTCTGAACTGTTCATAAATGAATTTTTGTTTCGACATGTTGGTAATCAGACTGATCGTAATCGAATCAGACTGATCGACTCAGACTGATCAGACTGATCGTAGCTATTCAAAATGCCTTCTTACCTATCAGCCAGTACTGCAAAAAACTGTCCAATCAGCAGATTCCCCAAAAAGTAGATTGATGTTGTCAACTCGGCAGGTTCCAGTAGGAATAACGAAGAAGATAAATTGAACTCGTGTTGAATTGTGTAAAACGAGCAGTTGTCTTTGCAATCGTCCGCAGCAGAAGCTGTGAATGCCGGTGAAATTGCACTAAGTGCACATAAAGACCAGAGAAATGACATGGAAAAAATGATGAAGAGCGGGTAGGGACGCCATCTGAACAAGGACTGTATCGATACCTTGAAATTCTAGTTGAATACTCACGCTGTCGTTGCTTTGAGCAGCTCTTCAACAGTCGAAATAACAGGTGTTTCATCTCCAATGTCGATTCTTTTCTTCTCTGTCCTATCAGAAGGTTCGGATGATGTCGAGGAAGACGTAGAAGCGGCAAAGTGTGGTGACATTAGTGGTGATGTGTATCCACCGACTTCTTCTTCCTCTTCTGATACCTTCATTTCAAAACGATGCACCGGTTAAGAGAATTTCATCCGATTATGCAAATTGGGTGAAGTTAAACTGAAACATGATGGGATTTAGAAATAAAAAAGAAACGTTGCACGATGAAACTTTTAAAGAGAGAGAAGGAGAGAGAGAGAGAGAGAGAGAGAGAGAGAGAGAGAGAGAAATAGAGCTAAAAAGGTAACAATAATAATCGCATAACGAACAAATCGGGAGGTTTATAGGTTGAGCAAAATGACTACAAAACACACTTTCTAAAAGCCACAAAACAAAAAATACGGAAGAAAATTCAACTTGGTGTTCCTTCGGCATATTTTACCGCTCAAATACAAGCGCATTCTCGAGTAGATCAAATTTTTAGTTTAATGATTTTCCAAAGAACCAAACAAAGCTGTAGGTCAAAAACTTTCATTTTTAAAAATTTGATCTACATCTCATCAAAATGGATTGAGAGAATGATCGATGATGACTAAGCATTGTGAATATATGCGCGCTATTAAACGGTACAATTATGATCATTCTTGTATAGAGCATAATGCTTTTAGCTAGCGAGGCTCCAAACCTATATAGGTCAACTGACTTCAATGTGGTCAACAAGTAATACGGTACTAAAAAAAAAGAGGAAAAGGTCTTGAGATAAGAGGTGTCATAAAACTTTCCGGAATTCGAATAAAAAATGAGTGGGCAGGGGAGATTCCATTTCAAACTACGCACACATAGTTGGTTAGGTTACGACATCAAAATATCAAAGTTGGTGCTTGCACTTTTTATCATTCAGCTACATTTGCCCAGGCATATGTGTTTATACGGAAATTATCAACTAACACATATAAATTGGAAATAATCAAAGAATCAACGTATGATCGGTATAATAAAAAGGTGGATGATAGGAGAAGAAGTTTTAGGCGGATGGTATCATTAATTATTTATTACCATTCGTGTCAATTTCATTTTCGCCGAACTATCTTGCGTGATTCCTTTTTTCTCCTCCCTGGACAGATTTACTCTAAATCGCCCACGTTTTACCAATTTCTACCAAACAAAATAGTTGTAGACAATCAGCTTATTCATAGAGTCTAGTACAAAAATGGAACGACTAAAGTCACGTAGAAGACCCTCTTATATATAGTTTATATTAAAGAATTAAAGAACGAGTAATAATTAAAAGTCGGTTTAGTCTGACCAAGGAAAGGAAGAGGATTAATTCGAGAGAGGTGAAACAAGATAAGCGCTATTCCTGGCTTTTGAAAGAGATGTTGAACTAGAAAGATGACATTACAATTTTTGTAATATCACATTGAAGTAGTGACTTTGAGAGAAAATCTTCAAAAAACTGGAGAACTAACTGAGATCCATGGATATTTTTACGTTAGGTCCTTTGTCGAAACAAGAAATTTCGGTTTTTAAAAAATGCGTTTCCATGTTGATAATTTTCATTATTAGAATCAAAGAATTCGTAAAGTTCTCGCTTCTCTTTTTGCAAATGAAATACAAAAATGCGCCAAGCCATGAGTTCATCCCTCTTCGCCTGCAAACAACAGTAAGCAAATTCATGCTGTGGAAATACTTTTTAAACAAGGTTTGTGATTCACTTTTTTAAATGAAAAAGTTTTTACTAGTCAGGGCTTTTCAGGGGTGGGGTGGGTGTCTGGGGTGTGAGTGAATGAGTAAACTATTCAGGCTGTTGAAATTAGAAGTCAGGAGGAACTTGTTTAGAGGTCCAAAAGATAAAAACTGAGAAATTAAACAATCTCAAAGCATCTCCATCAGTTATGTAAACTCAAAGCAATAGTGACAAAAACTGATAGGTGAACGACAGGCATCTCCAGGCAAAGTGATGATTGCACTACTGTATCAACACATTTTTATGATACTTCAAACATCATTTTTTAATCAAGTTGATATATTGATAATTTGAAGTTCAAATGCTCAAAGTACATGTGGATCCTACATAATACAAACCAATTCGAAAAGAAGGTAAACTCCAATCAGGACAAATTGAAATAAAGCAAAAATGAAAAGTTGTTTACTTCAATTTAAAAATGAAACTGTAACAGTTTCCTGAATTTTCGTAACTTCAAACTCGAATGGAGCAGGAATGATTCATTTCAGAAATCAGGGTTTTTCAGAATTCATTCCGAATGAATTCTGAAGGAAGAATGAACGTTCTACCCATTTTGAACAAACAAAATGCTCATAAAACGTGGTAAGAGGAATACTACTTCCAAAACCTTGGTGCACATCTGTGCATAAAGCCCGTTTGCAACTGGAAGAGTAGTGAATTCTGATATCCTCAGCAAATTCCGATGATTTTGAGATTGCTCTCCAAAAAAAAACCAAAGTGTTTCCAGGAGTAAAAGAAAATTCGCGTTATTCAAAATTATTAAAACTAGATTCACATTCCTTTTGGATTCATTCCTGATCACACATTTGGTGCGGCTTTATAAACAGAATTATGAGGCGGACTTTCGGAGTGGTGGTAAAGTATACTCATATTCTCAATCATATTCGTCAAAGAGCAATCCGATCAAACAAAGTCACCAAAGAACCTCATTTCTATTCTCGAAGAAACCTGATAAAATGATCGACTTCAATTTTTATCGCACAAAATATACAAATATAATCTCCATCACCTTTGGAATAAATGGCGGCACTTTTTCGAATAAACTATTTTCTAAAATTGAACAAAGATTATAGAAGGTTTACCTTACGATTAAAAAGTGAATGAAATACGGTAATCTCTTGAAGGTGCCATATCGGGTGATTCTGTGATAACCTGATCGGCGAAAAAAAAGTGATAAGGAGGGTAGAAGGGAAGGGGAAGATTTTAAGCGGATTGTTAACAAGATGGGATGACAATAGGCTTTTCATGGCGGAAATTGACCAGTAGAAATAGTAAAAACTACGAAACCCTACTAGAAAAGAACCGGAAACGACGCGCAAGGACTATAAACTACCTAATTTCTTCATATAAACTATGCTTGTCCCTGTTTTCTTTTCAAAGCTGTGCAGAGAGTGCGAAACCCAATAGAGACGTTAGGGAGCACGAGAACGGAGCAAAATATTGTGGCTTCTGCCTTTTTCCAGCTTGCAAAATAATGAAGAACAGAGGGGGAAAAAGAACAAAAAACGCACGGACGTTATGAATCATTTCTCTTATCTATCTAATGGCTGTAAGCCAACGGAAGTTGTCTCGTTTGATTGACAACCAGTGGTTCGGAATTAGAATAGAAATGCCATTTCGTATCCATTTTGCAAAAATCAAAACTGACAGAAAAAAAGAAATCCGTCGAGCCGGATTCGAACCAGCGACCTAAGGATAACCACTGACTCTACAGTCCTCCGCTCTACCAACTGAGCTATCGACGGGATGAATACACGAGACGGAAAGCAAATAATATTCTTGTGGTGTGTAGAATACCTACAGAAGACAGCAGGTGAAATGATGAGGCTAACGAGAGAATAGGGAAAGAAACGAGAAAGAAAACGCGGGGCGACCTGAGAGAATAAAAGAAGAGAGTTCTGCTTGACGAGAAAACATCATAAAAGAACAGAAAATCGGAAAGTGTTCAAAAAGGGTGGAACAAAAGAAAGAAATTTTTGAAATCTATAACAAAAATTGGTAGGAAAAAGTGGTAAAATGGCGCAAAAAGAAGGTATTGACCAACGAAACGTCTTCTATGACTCATTTGAAGAAGGAAGAAGACTAACTTTGATGTTTCACGAATTCGAACTTCACCGATGTTTTTGTGAAAGATAAAAAAGCCGACCCATATCAAATTTCCTCTAGAGGTGGAGATATGGGAATGCTTTGAAATTCACAGCTTTGAATTCATTTGGCCTTAGTCGGGGGTCGGAAGAATAATGAACCCAGCATGACTGAAGGTATGAAAACTCTCACTATCAATAACACATGAACCGTTTGGAATCGGAAATTTAGAATGAGATGAGATTGTGATATACGAATCGAACAGCTCATGTGTTTCCAAAATTAAAAATTCGGACGACAACTATCAATTTCTTGAGGAAAAAGTATATTAGTCATTAAAAAAAATTATAGTAAACTAAACGTATTGCATAGTAAGAAACCATATATGTTTGGTGCAGAATGTTGATACATTTCCCTATGCTAAACTACAGTAGAAAATTCATTTCGGTGAAATGCCCTAAATCAGCTGTGCTCATTTCTGATAAAAAACCATATACATATGACGCAATGGTCTTCAGAGAACATTCAGCACAACACTCATAATTACAATATTTACCGCTTTGAGGAACATTCGTGTAAGTCCTTTTTTGGATGTGCTAAAGCAAATCCAAAATGAAACACTTATTATAAAGGCACAGTACGCATTCAGACTTTTTTAAAGGCGCATGGGCTTGGTCCCACGACGAAAAGTGACTGCCACCACTGCTAGTGTGGCAATTCGTTACGAGACCGACTCCATGCGCCTTTAAAAAAGTCTGAATGCGTACTGTGACTTTATAATATGAAAACTACCGTATTCCCCACTAAAATTATACTAGAAAAAAACAAACCTCCGCTCGACAACAGTTCACAACAAAAACACTCCCTTGAAAGTAGTTAATGCTTCCAAAAAAGTCTAGACACTCCCAGTATCCACATATAAATCCATCATATTCATCATTTCCCCCCTCCGAAAAAGAGCAAAACGTTTTGTAGAGCAAATACAGGCGCCTTATCTAAGAGTTCTTCTTTTTCATTCGAGAGGTGTCAAAACGCGTGAAATCGTCTCTATGTGACCACTTGATAAAATGTGGTGAGGCGTCAATTGATAAAACAGTATCCTCGTATATCCAATATCTTTGTGTCTCATGTCCGGCGATAATCTTTTCAAGTCCGGAGCACCGAATTGCACGAACTCTATCTTTTTGATAACCTCATTTTGAACCGCCCACTTCCCGGGAGTGATGGATCCTCATTTCCCGCATTTCTTTTCAATTTACTTCCCGATTTGAGTACGTCTTTAACGTTTTGTAACATTTTGTTCCGTTACAGCCTCCTCGGCTTACACACTTTGCCAAAGCAATGCGGTTAAGACCTCATTGGCTTTTTCATTTTTTATGGGCAGCTAATTGTAAGTTATTGTTACTTGTCATTCATTCAGTGGTTCGTTAACTACCACCATCTGGTTCAGTATTCGTAGAGGAGAGCAGAGAAACAAATAATTTGATACCTTCAGAATAGACTAACTAACTTTTCAAATTCCATAGTTGCTGTGAGGATTTTATAGGTTTACGAAGCTCAGAAATTAGATTCAGTCGACAAACTTCCCATTAAATCAGAATGCATTTTTAAAAAAAGTATTTGGGATAAACAAAAGTTTTTACAGTAATACATCTAGCATATTCATACTGCGAAGAAGACTCATATTGTGACGAATGTGATCTTGTGAAGGTAGGACAACCATGCAACAACTTTGATAGGCTTCCAGTATACACATGCAACAATGAAACAAAGTGAGAAAAACTACAGTAATCCTTAGAAATTCCTGTTCTTACAGAAAAGTAATCTACACACCGTCCAAGTATTTCATGTGCATTGATGGTGAGGTCAGTAAAAAAAAAGAAAAGAAATGGTCATGCTCAACAAACAAACCAGACAGTTTTTCTTACAGGTGATTCAGTTTGATTGCTCACATCGCAACATGCCGCCAGCGGTTTTCAATCAAATCACAAGAGAGTGCGTACAAGAGGAGCCTTCAGACAACCACATCAGAAGGAAAAGGGCAACGACGGGCTCTTCAAGGGTTGGAGATGTTTGTAATTTCAATACAGATTGTCAGAGAGGAATGTTTTGTGGTGGAGGCATTTGTAGTTGTCTCAGCGACTTTGTATCAATTTCACAACACTGTTGGCCGAGTACGGGTTTTTATGAATTAACTGTCAGCAAAATATATTTCCAGAAGTGAATCCGGGAGAGTCTGGGTGTGTTGAAAACAGGCAGTGTGAGGCAGTATGGCCAGGAACAATTTGTACCTCTGCCGGGCTTTGCGAATGTCCAAAAGATACAGTCCCAAGTAGAACGAGGGATGGAACGGTGTGTATCTCTTCAGCTATTCCACCAGCCTGCCCGTTGCCAGAGGCGCACAACGGGAATCCTAATCCAGCCACGGTTCTAGCTAATCCTTCAACCCATCCATTGAATCCAGGGAATTACATGTGAGTGAAAAAGTAAAATTTCACCCAACTGCTCAGAAAAAAAAACTTTTTTTGAAATTTCCAGCAACGCATTTTTTCTAGGCCAGTCCTTTGTAACTCTCTATCATCGGAGACTCGAACCTCAAACGGTGGAGATGGTTCCACCTGGTGTGTTTATCCAGATGGTGAGCAAGATGTCTACATCGCTGATACATACAACTGTATCTCTCATCCACAAGTCAACAATGATCTTTTCTCGGAATATTCAGAAAAGGTTGACGGAATTTGTTGTCATAACAGAGGTAGGAGGTTTCGCCAAGTTTGAAATCAGGAGTAAAGCTTCCAGCCTTTGTTTGCATTCAACCATTGGAATCGGGAGATGAACCTTCGGTTCCAAGATGGTGGTACAACTCTGCGACGGGAACTTGTGTGCAATTTATGTGGGATCCGGATACAATAACTAACGCTTCGCCAAACAATTTCCGAACCGCAGAGCACTGTGAATCCTATTGTCGAGATAGTGAGCAATATCTTTTACAGCTAAAATGAGGGAAACAACTTTCCAGCTTGTCGTCGTGGAGCTCCAGAATTTGCAGCATCAAAATTCTCTATTCTTGACGAAGTTCCACGTACGAATTGCTTGGCGTCAACTTCTAGGTGTGACCAAGACCACCAATGTACATTGATCGGATCACAACAAACGTGCTGTCCAACAGCTGCACATATTTGTAGTGCAAATGGAGGTCGCCTTCTTTTGACCAAACCTCCAGAGAACTATGATAGAGGATTACAAATTGCTGGACAGTAAGATTCAAATATATAAATCCTCGTTTACACAATTTTAAACATTCAGCAAATCCGTAACTCGTTACTATTATGACATTGATCAAGGTAGATGCGTCAATTTTATGTACCAAGGACTGGGAAATTACAATAATTTTTTGACAAAGCAAGATTGTGAATCTTTCTGTTCAAAACGTAAGCCGTTTTTATAATTTTTGATAAGTGTATTCCAAAGTTTTAGTGGTTTGCGAGAACGGGAACCCATTAAGAATCGGGGAGGAATGGCAGAGGTGTGAGACAAACGCCGATTGCCCATCATCTCATTCTTGCCAAGGAAGTCACAAAGTTTGCTGTCCAACTGCTCAATCTCTATGCACTCAACCAAAACGTCTCGGTGACTGTACATCGGCAGTGCGTCGATATTGGTACAATGCAGCTACCAGAACTTGTGAGATGTTCCAATACACCGGTTGTCAAGGGAATGATAACAACTTTCCAACTCTGGTTGCATGCCAACAACGGTGTAGAGGAATAAATGGTAAGCATTTTTTTCCAAAAATCTAGAAGAAAATTTGTCTAGACTCTAGGTTTCTTTATCTAAACATGACCACTTGACTGTTTCCAGTGGAACCGAAATGCCAGCATGGAAGAGCGTTCCGTGATCGAAATGGCAACTTCCAACAATGCTCTGACAAACAAAACGGACCAAAATGTCCAGTCAACTACGTTTGCTCCTATGACGGAACCACCCATGGATGTTGTCCTACGAAAGCGTTTACATGCTCACTGAATCCAGATAAAGGTGTTCAATGTGGATCAGGACGTTCCTATAGATACTATTTCAACTCTAACAAACAATCGTGTGAATCATTTCAATACGAAGGGTGTGATGGGAACGCTAACAACTTTTTGACATCAGAAGATTGCCAACACTATTGCGGAGTTGGTGGATGTCCAAACGGTGGCATGCCATTGAGAGATGAGACAACAAATAAACCAATGAGCTGCTCTGAGAATAAATCGTGCCCATCAACTCACGAGTGTCTTTCAATTCCTGTTAATGGACACGTCGGCAGCAGATGTTGTCCAACAAAACAACATATTTGTAGTCAACCTCCGCAACAAGGAAATCATTGTTCTAAAATTTCGGTGGGGCGATACTATTTTAATATCGTCACCAGAGTGAGTTATGAATATGGAAGAAGGTATTGTTAGTTTTATGAATTCAGGAATGCGCCACATTCCAATACAATGGCTGTAATGGAAACTTGAATAACTTTGCCACTCAAGCAGAATGCAACAATTTCTGTAGTTCGGCAGGTTGCGGTGTTGGAGAAGTCGCCTTCAAAGATGTCAACACAAAAAAAGCATTCGACTGTAATAATGTTCTTATCAACAGCTGTCCTGCCAATTTCCAGTGCAGATTCAACTCACTAACTTCAGGATACGTGTGTTGTGGTTCTACCAGTATGGGTTAGTTGCATCAAATTTTTTGATGCTTTTCAAAAAATAAATTCCAGACGTGTGCCCATCTGAAGAACGTGCATTCATCAATTCTCTCGATGAAACTGTTCGTGAATGCGCAATTAATGTACCGGGAAGCTGTCCAGCAGACTTCTTATGCAGATTCAATGCTCAACGAAATCGTTATTATTGTTGTGCTCCAACAACAGAAAGTAACTAATTTTTTTAACAAAAAACAAAATCAAAATCCACGTTTTGCAGATGTTTGTCCAGACGGTCGCGCTCTTTTCAGGGCGAAAAAAACACTGCTTCCTGTCAGATGTACTCTCAATAATCCAAACACTTGTCCAGACGGATACAGTTGCCAAAGTAGATCAAAAAATGTGCTACAAGGATTTTGTTGCTCAGCTAGAAGTGAACAAAAATTGATTTCAGACATTGCAATTTGAAATTTCAGACGTTTGTAAGGGAGATTCTGAATTCCTCATGGACGAAAAGTCTAAAATGCCAAGAATCTGCACTCCAGGAGCATTCATTTCCTGTCCAGTCGGATACAGGTGTCACAAGCAAACACCGTCATCAATGAGTGGATTCTGTTGCCGTGGAGAGATTAATGCGATTTCTGAAGGTTGTCCACCAGGAGAGTATGCATACGCGAAAAAGAATGAAATAGTCGCTTGTGATCCATTCAATCCTGAGAATAAGGGATGCCCAGCAACATTCAGGTATGATAATGTGAAAGAATTATGTTTTGAAAAAAATCAACGTTCAGTTGTCAATTCGCCGTGGCTTTCCAACGTTATCAATGCTGCGGAAAAGATCCAATTGAAGAGGATGAAATTGAACAGGAAGGTGAGCAACCTATAAGATCACATCCAGAGTTTGAAGAATAAAAATTGCACTAAAGCATATATGTTTCATATTCCCTGTTTTGATCATGGAACTAGGTACATGTAGAATGCAGAAACATGAAAAAGATGTTTCGTATTAGGCTTTCCTCTGATTTAGGATCTCTCTAATAAACTGAAATTATCCTTAATGTTTATCTCTTTGTCTGATCAAGGAGTTGATACATATTATAAGAAAGAAAAAAAATTATAAGAAAAATAATTGCAATCATTGTTCTGTTTGCAAACACGATTAATGTTCATGGAACTTTTCGATCTTTATGTAAACTAATACATCATAATCCCTTGCGAATTTCTTTCCCATCGAACTGTTGTCCGTCTTATACCACAATATTCGGGGATAGATCGGTTCGGAATGTCTTGAGTTTGTCTGTTGACAGTGTACTTTCTTGCGAGGACCCAACCGTCCCTTAAATGAACGAGATGAGCAAGTGTAATCCCTTCAATTGAACGAGACGGGAAAGAGTTTGAAAGTATATTTTGTTTGTTGGAAAGGAGAACTAGAGAAAGGTATTGCGCGTATCTCTTCGTCGCTGGTTCGGTAGAGAGAAGCAACACGGAAGCTCTAGAGAGAACTACGAACATCACGACAAACAAAGAGTTGAGTGGTGGGAGGTACGGACTGCTGACCAGATACTCTTTTTAGATGACCTATCAATTATAGTAATGAATTTAAAACATCGGAATGGAGATGTGCTTTCTTTCTTTAAAATAAATTGTATATAGAAGATTGAAAAGCAAAATGACCTATTGAAAAAGCGTTCGTAGTATCAGGTTTTAGGATTAAATCTGCGCGTGAGAGAAACAAAATTAATGAATTATTAGAACATTCGATGCCTCCGCTCTAAAAAACATTATCTGTTTTTCTAGAGAATTTATAGATTGCATAAATAAGTGTTGATCTAAAATCATAACGGAAGCACTAGCTGACCAGTGTCAAGTGGCTTCGTGTTAGCGGCCGCTGTTCAAAAAACTAATTATCTCTCACACAAAAGATCAACAAGTCCCAACACCCTTTTTTCAGAGCTCGGATGCCCACACTCTCAAGTAGCTCTTGTAAACAATGATCATCCAGTGGTGTGCACAGCTTCTGGAGCATCGTGTCCAACTGGCTACTTTTGTCAGTTCTCAGATCGAAACAAGCAATTCCAGTGTTGTGGTCATAAAGCGGGTTGTCCCGGAGAGTCAGTTGCTTATTTGGATATGACTGGAGGAGCACAAGAATGTTCAGTGAAGTTAAGAAATTGTCCAGAAGGATACTCGTGTCAAAATTCAAAAACTGGTAAAACAATATGTTGTACTGGGGGAGTACGAATCAGCGGAAGAGACAGACCATTAATCACCGAAGGATTAAATAACACTACGAATTCTCCCGAAGAGATTTCAACGTCTGCTGCCACTATGGCTCCTCCACAACCTGTAATAACCATGTCTCCATCTGTCACCAATTCGGGGAACATTGGAAAGTCACTTTGTCCGCCAGATACTGTATTAGTGAACGGAGAATGCAAAGTTCGTGGTGCCGTCGGTTCAGTGTGTCTTCTTTCCTCACAATGTACATCTGGCGCCGAATGCATTGGGCAACTATGTGCATGTGGGAAGAAGTTTAGAGAACAAGACGGACGGTGCATTCAGGTTGATACGGATACCCTTGTCGGTGTAGAACCAATTGCAAAAAAAATCTGTGGCGAAAATCAGATCCAGGTGAACACTTCTCAAAAAAGAAATTCGGTTTTAAAGCTCCTTGAATTTTTTTTAGATAGACGGGGCATGCCTAGACAAACTGCAAATCGGTGGATCTTGTTTACACGATGAGCAATGCATGAACGGCACTGTATGCACTTCTAAAATGTGCAAGTGTGCTCAAGGAAGCTCACCTTACAAGGACCGTTGTTTAAGTAGGTTTCTTCTTGAAAAAACAAGCTAGAAATAGAACATTCTAGATAACGTTAACATTTGTGAAGCACCAAAACAACCAGTCATCTCAACGGACTACACATTGATACAATGTGCCAAGCAAAAATGTCCGAAACCGTCTGCATGTGTATATTCAAAAATGATCGGTTCCTATGTCTGCTGCTCCAGTGCTCCAGTGACAATGAATAAAGTTGGTGTGTCAGTAGTGAGACCAATCCAGCCACCTCAATCAGGTAAACCACCGGTGGTTGGTAGAATTGTGAACGGAGGAAGAATTGTGGCAAGCAGTGTAGCAGGTGTTTCGAAGCAAGTATCGGTCGGAAAATATGTTTGCCCTGATGGCCGTACACCTATGTTGTTCCCTCAAAACAATATGCCACTTGTCTGTAATCCAGTCAAAGGATGTCCACTAGGACATACGTGTATCAATAAGATGTGTTGTCCTAACGGCAGAGTGAAAAGATCTGAGCCATGCCCAAGGGGATGGTTGATGGTGGAGCGAAATGGAAAATCGCAGTGTGGTCAGTGACAAAATCTTAATAAAGAAAACTAATCTTCACATTTCCAGAACCGCAATGTTCCTCTCCTTGGTATGCTCCCAACATGTGCCCTTCTGAGGAGTCATCTTCTGATAGACGACGAAGGCGATAAACCGGTGTTCTTATCATATCTCACTTTCTCTTCTTCTTTCACAAACTTCCCCAGTTTTTTGAGATGTCCATTCACTGGGTATCTTCGCTCGTTACGGTTATTTTTTATACATAATTATTCTATTCGTTCACACTACCCGATGGACTCACAGATTCTCCATCCGTCTCTTCAAATTCTTTCTAGAGATGTTCCGATTCTTTTCCGCTCTCTCTTTTCTTGTCTATCTTGTTCTAAATAAAGAAACTCACAATTTAATCATCTCTTTTTCTATTTTGTCCATTAACCACATTCTCTACCCCCTTCTCATTTCAAAACAGTCGTTAACCTAAAACAAATATCGGAACAAAAAAGAGAGGGAGAGAGGTCGGTGCGTGTTTTTCATCAAAGTCATGATTTGTTCGGCGGCGAAGTCCAAACCCTTTCCCCCCACTCTCGGCTCTTTTTTGGAAAGATTGCTAGAGTACTGTGCCGCGCGTGATCTTATCATTGTGATGTGGACTGCTCGCGGAGACCAGATTAACTCGCCAAGATTAGAACGAGGAGGTGTAGAAGGGGAGGAATATGGTGGTGAAGGTGGTAGCACGGTACAATTGAACCGGGGTGAGACATGAAACAAGACAATGCAAATTGTGTCGGGCAAAGATCACTGCTTTTCCGAGGCAAATTGAGAAATCACAGTTCTGAAGGATGATAAGGAGAAGACCGAGTCCTTCTAGAACAGCTCTTTTCCTGATCACAAATAGTCAATTACTGGAAAATGTTAGGATTGTCAGAGAATAGTTGAGAAGTTAAAGAAACAATCAGAAACGAATGGATTTTGAAACAGAGCCCTCATCGGCATACGAATTCCAAAAATGTCAAAAGACAATTACAGACTTCCAAAGCGTTATGAGAATTCGAAGGTGAAATTGGAGTCAAAAAGACTGGAAGATAACATATGCGATTCCTTGGTAGTTTAAACCTTTCACTGCACTATTTTGCTACGGCAACAATTTTATTTCAGGATAAACCGGTGTTGTAGTATTCACAGCAACCAATGTTAATTTCTGGAACGGGGAAAACATCTATCCATCACTGGTTCAAAAATTGAACCGTAGGTAAATTGTACTGGAAGGTGAAAAGTTTCGGAGAGGAGATCGGCATATATCACTTTGAATTAGGAAACAGTGAATTTATTATCCGAATATTGCTTGAGATCAATTATTGTGAAGCTCAAAAACATCTATGA
The DNA here is from genome assembly GCA_000143925.2 of Caenorhabditis brenneri. Taxonomy (NCBI): domain Eukaryota; kingdom Metazoa; phylum Nematoda; class Chromadorea; order Rhabditida; family Rhabditidae; genus Caenorhabditis; species Caenorhabditis brenneri. The sequence goes on along the minus strand of GL379821.1, from coordinate 228,499 downwards.
TATCGACACTATCAGGATCTATTAGATTTACTCAGCGTTTCCGTCTCCTCTGATATCATGCTTCCCCATCCATCTCCTCTCCCATATCATGCTCCGAATACATGACGAAGAAGGAGGGCCGGAGACGAAAACGACATGGGGATGAGTCTACATGTAAATCGCATTACCAACAACACAAGTGACCCAACTCTCTCCTAAATAGTCACTGTATTTCCAAGAAGTCTTGCGAAACCACAGGTAAACACTGAAGTCTCTGACTCTCAGATCTTAGCCCACGGGAAGAAGCCCTTGCTCTTTTCTCTCTTTTTCTTTTCCTCTATAAGCGCACATATAGACAAATATAGTGACCCCTCCCATTTAACCCTTCTCTGACCAATACCGCCGCGGACACTGGGCGAACAGACCAAGAACAGAGCCATTCGATTGCAACTCGCTGTAGGATTCAGAGACGTTTCCTATTTTTCTCCGAACTTTCCATTTATAGGAATTCGGAAATCGTGTATGACTTTCAATCGATAAATTGTTCTCTTCCTTATTAGCCCCCAAATCCAAACTCTTCACTTCATCTGAAGCCTCACCGTATTCAATTCCTCATTTGAACAAAGAGAGAGCCCACCACCACCTTATATTCTTATTAGCCCCACATATATTCACAACGCAGAAATGCGCAACTGGTTTATTTTTCTCCTGCTTGCAGGTAAGATTTCTTCTGTAGATAAAAACAGAAAATAAAACTCAAAATCTCGAAAAGTTAATGCCATCTCAACTGTTTCGTCTCATCTACACTATAAAGCATACACATATATGGCTGGAAAATCAAACCATTACTCCAGCGGAGAACTTATTGAACCAAATTTATCTTCTACGCAACCTATTCATAAATTAAAGATTACCAAAATACTTTGTTATTTTTGATGCCTAAAACACAACTAGGTGTAGTGGAAATATAAAGTCAATGGGTTGGTTCGAAAATTTTGAACTCTAAACAAAAACCTCAGAATGGACATTGTTGAGAAGTCTCTAAACAGCTTTTTCAAGACAGTTACTAGATTTTCGCTATTCAAAGGTTCAAAGGTTTCCTATTTGTTTCAAATATAGATAATGCTTTGCCGATATCGCACATTTATTGACCATTATGAATTTCTATTTTTACCCACCAGACTACAAAGTTCAAAACTTTTTTCGATCTATTCTTGTTATGTGTATGCTCGGAGCAAACTGTTCCAAAACAAATTGGAATGGGGGTCAGAGCCCCCCACAATCATATAACACACAATAAAACTGGCAAACATTGAGAGTCGCCCGAAGTTTTCGATTCTCACACTTTCTCAACGGCGGCGGCGACTGCGATTCTAAAATCCTCGAAACTTTTGTTGAGGCGCAAATATGGCGGCGGCGTGACTTGCCCGATTTGGCCCATTGGGTTGGATCGTGCCTTAAGGATCAGAAACATTTGTTTGGTTGGACTACAAGATCATTTTTCCAGGAGGTACATATGCAACTACAACCGAGCAGAAGCCGATTTGTAGGATAGGCGATGGATGTGATAGCGCCGGATGTCGGATACCAACGCAAGGAGATGCTTGTGAGGAGGAGATGACAATTGATTCTATCTATTGCGACCTTGCCACAAAGTGAGTAAGACATAAACTAGTCAGTTTAAGTACTGATAACTTGTTATCTTTATCGCTTTTGAAGCAACAATCAAGAAAGTTAGCAGATTTACTATTCTGTCAGATTCAGTACTAGCTCATATGTTACGAATTTCTCACATGTCTGGTCTTTGGAGTTTAACTGCAAAGTGTTATTCTGTTTTTTTTAATTCACATTGAAATTAGTCTGATACTGAGTATACCAAATAAATCAAGCAAAACTACTGTTTCAGCAAAACCGATACTCACGAGAACGCATTCCTGATCTGCAATCTTGTGAAGAAGGAAATCGAACGAAAGATTTGTCCGAAAGTGAGTGGTTTAAGATTTATTTTGAGTGCTCACAACTATACGTTTCAGAGCCAATTCTTCATTGACGGAAAATGCCGAACTGGCAATGTTCGGTACAAGCGTCAAGGAGTCGCCGGTTCCGGAAGAGTTGGAGATTTCTGTAGCTTCAACACTGATTGTTTAACTGTGGGTTCTTTTCGATACTTCCTATCATTTAGTTGAATTATTGTTGTTTTTAGGGAATGTTCTGCTCTACTGGCTCTTGCACATGTCTCTCGAATTTCGTCGCTATCCAAGGATACTGCTATTTGAAGAAGAATCCAGGAGAGTCCGGATGTCAGTATGCTGAGCAGTGCTCGGCTGTCTGGCCCGAATCTAGATGTGAAAAGTCTAGATGCGAGTGCCCAGAAGACGTTAATGGTATTCCATACGTTCAAGCCAAGACAAGAGACGGAGTCGTGTGTGTTCTTCATTCCGGAGAGGATGGAGATCCAGTACCAAAGTGTCCACTTCCAGAGTAAGTCTATCTCACAGATCATTAACCCCATTGACTTCCTTAATGAAATCTGTTTTATAGATACGACGATGATCTTCTCACAATGCCAGTATCACAACTTCGCAACCCACACATGACTGATCCAGATGACGCTGATATTCAAATGGGAGAGCACATCAACCCCCTCCAATTCTGCTCATCCCAATCCACTGACTACACTACATTTGTTGCCAACGGAGGTGGTGCTTGTGCATTTGCAACGGAATCCAATAATGCTCAAGAAGGAGATGGTGTCTACATTGCTGATATCTATGACTGTGTTACTTCGACCACCTCAATGGCAAATGTGAAGACAGCAATGGAAGGTGTTTATGACATTCATCCAGCTTCTGATGGTATTTGCTGTCCAAACAGAGCTTTCACCTGTATTCAACCAAAAAGAGAAGCTGACAGCGGAAGTGCTGCTCCAGCTGGAGTCAGACCTAGATGGTGGTATAACGCTGTTACTGGAACTTGCGAACAATTCATGTGGGACCCATGGGATGAGACCGAAATGCAATCACCAAACAACTTCAAGACCAGAGAGCATTGCGAATCTTATTGTAGAGATAGTGAGTTTCAAGAGAGAAAAGTTTTCGAAAATTGAATTTCCTGAATTCCAGCTTGCAAACGTGGATCTCCACAATATTTGACTGGTTCTAGTCAGAATGAAGATGAGGTTGTTAACAATTGCCAAACCGCGTCATCATGTACATCGAACTTCGAATGCACTTCTATCGGATCCATGCAACTTTGTTGTCCTACTGTCGCCAACATCTGCTCCAACACGGGAGGACGCCCAGTTGATCTCATCAGATCTACCAACTTCGACGCCGGAATGTTGATGAAGCGCAGCTTCTCCATGACATTCTCAACGAGCTCAAGGTACTATTATGATGCCGAACAAGGAAGATGCATTGCTTTCACTTACAATGGTGCACTCGGAAATTACAATAACTTCAAGTCGTCAGCTGATTGCGAGTTGTTCTGCGCCAAATTGCAATGTAAATATGGTACTCCACTCAAGATTGGATCCTCTAATCAGGTACGTAGAGTTTAAAAGAGCATACATAACATGATCTATGTAGATGATGCTCACAAAAACAATAGATTAATAAAAACCCAAAAGTTGTTTTGAATCTTTTTAGAGATGCTCCGCCAACGCTGACTGCCCAAGCACACACGAGTGTCAATCCGACCACAATGTATGCTGTCCAAGACCACGTATGTTATACTGAAACATTTGCAAAATCTCTCAATTCATTTATTCCAGAAGCCATTTGTTCCCAACCACTCCGTCTTGGAGACTGCAAGCAATCCGTCCGCCGTTACTGGTACAATGCAGTCACTCGTGCCTGTGAAATCTTCGACTACACTGGATGCCAAGGAAACGACAACAACTTCGAAACTCTGTTGGAGTGTCAAAACACCTGTGAAAACATTATTCCAGAGCCACAGTGCCCACAAGGAGATGCTTATAAAGATTATCAAGGAAACTACTATGTCTGCTCAAACTCTGGAGCTGGAAACTCTTGTCCAGTCAACTATGAATGCTACTTCGATGGATATGTTTGGGGATGTTGTCCAACCAAGGCTTATACTTGCACACTGTCTCCTCATAAGGGAGTCACCTGTGGTTCTGGATCCTCTTACAGATACTACTACAACTCTCAAACTCAAGAATGCGAGTCTTATCAATACAATGGATGCGACGGTAACTCAAACAACTTTGCCACCCGCGAGGATTGTGAAGGATACTGTGGAGTTGGAGGATGTCCAAACGGAGGAACACCAGAGAGAAACGAATTCGGACAACTCATGGTTTGTTCTGCTACCCAAACTTGCCCAGGAACACATGAATGTACTTCTGTCAACTCTGGAAGCTCTGTCGTCAATCGCTGTTGTCCAACTCGCGCTCACATTTGCTCTCTCCCACCACAACAAGGATCCTCGTGCAGTTCCTCAGCTGCGGCTCGCTTCTACTTCAACATTGTCACCAAGGAATGCACCCAGTTCACTTACAACGGATGCTCTGGAAATTTGAACAATTTTGCCACTCTTGAACAGTGTAACAACTTCTGTCTCTCAGCTGCCTGTACTCCAGGAGATGTTGCCTACGTCAATCCCAACACCAACATGCCTTATGAGTGTAATGCTGCTCTTTCGAACAGTTGCCCGGCTAATTTTGCATGTACTTATGATCAACTCTCCGGAAACTCTGTCTGTTGCGGAGCCACCAACATGGATGTCTGCCCAGAAGGCGAAAAGGCCTACGTCAATGCTGCTGATATGGGAGTTCGCGAGTGTCTTATCAATGTTGAAGGATCCTGTCCAAGCAACTATCTCTGCAGATTCAATGCTTTGAAGAATCGTTATTACTGCTGTGCCTCCATCACTGGCGATCTTTGTCCATCTGGAAAGGCTCTTTACAAGGAACCAAGCTCAAAGGCACCAATTCGCTGTACGATCAGCAGCAACAACAATCAGTGCCCAACTGGATACACCTGTCAGTCCGATGTTCCAGGAGCGTTCCAAGGATACTGTTGTTCTGGAAACCATCTTTGTCCAAATAAGGCTGAATTCTATCTGGAAGAATCCTCGCAAATGCCACGATCCTGCACAGTCGGAGCTTTCATCACCTGTCCTAACGGATATTCCTGTCAGTCTACCCAAAATGAGTTCACCACTGGATACTGTTGCAAGGGAGAGGTTTCTTCTGTTTCTGATGGATGTCCACCAAACGAATACGTCTTCATGAAAGACAACCAAATTGCTCCATGTGATCCATTCAATCCACCAAATGCTCCCTGTCCAAACGGCTATTCCTGTCAATGGTCATTGGCTAATCAGAGATACCAGTGCTGTGGAGCCACCCCAATTACTACTCCAAAGTCTATTGCTGCTCTTGGATGTCCAAATAATCAAGTTGCATACCGTGAGCACTCTTCCAATGCTCCAAGAATCTGTACCGCCGCTTCCCAAAACTGTCCAACTGGATTCTTCTGTCAATTCTCTACCGCCAATAACCAATTCCAATGCTGTGGAATGTCTGGAGGGTGTCCAAATGATTCTGTCGCTTTCATAGGAATCACTGGAGAACCACAATCTTGTGCCATCGGTCAAAGTACCTGCCCCTCTGGATACTCCTGTCAGAGAAGCATTTCCGGAGCCCAACTTTGCTGCACAACCAATGAAGAACCAGTCGCTCCAGCTAAGGGATGCACTGAAAAGCAAGTTGAGGTTGATGGAATCTGTTTGGATAAGAAGTCGCTTGGAGAAGCTTGTAACAACCAAGTCCAATGTCCAACTGGAAGCACTTGCAAGGATTCAGTTTGTTCTTGTCCAGAAGGACACCATGAACTCAATGGAGTATGCCTTGCCGACTGTGGAGCCAATGAAGTTGAGGTTGCTGGAAAGTGTATTGTCAAGGCTTTGATTGGAGAAGCTTGTGAAGCTGATGAACAATGCCAAGGAGGATCTTCATGCCTTGATGCATCATGTACCTGCCCAGAAGGAGAGGAAGCCGTCGAAGATGTCTGCATGAAGAAGATGTCCAGACCAATGTCGACTTGCCCAGTTCCAGGGCAAATCCCATACTTGGAGCCACGCACCAAGAACGCCCGTTTCTGTTCTCCATCCCGTCCAAACTGTCCACGTGGATTCAGCTGTCAATTCTCTCAAACTGCACAACAAAACATCTGCTGTGGAGGAGGAAAAGCTACATCCGTAGTCACAGAGAAGAAATCTGGAAAGCCGAGCACCTTCAGCTCTAAGCCAAACGGAAAGGAAGAAGTTGACGAGGAATCTACCAATGTCTGTGACCGCGGAAGCGCCTATGTTGTGAATGGAACACCAAAACAATGTACTGCTTCACCATGCCCAAGTGGATACAAGTGTACTTTCTCAAAGAAAAGCAAGAACTACTATTGCTGCTCCTCCAAAGCTTCTCCGGGAAGTTCCGGATCCGGATCATCTGGAGCTGCCAATGGATGTGCTACAGGAACCGCCCTCCTCTTCCCATCTACCGGAACTCCTGTTCAGTGTTCGAACAGTGGCTCAAACAGCTGTCCAGCCGGGTACAAGTGCCAGAAGAGCACATTGTCCAATAGATTCCAGTGTTGTTCAGTTGTCAATGGAGATAAAGATGGTGAAGATGAGGAGGAAGAAGTGAAGGCTCCAGTCAGAGGACGTCCTGTTGTCGGAGGAAGAGGTGTTGTGAATAAGAGTAAGGAAAATGCGGCTAATGGTAAGTTGTTCGACTACAAAACAGGAGAGTCTCTTATCACATATATCTTTTTTCCAGGACCATGTTCTAATGGACAAGTCCAAGTTCTCCGAATTGTCGGAGAGAGAATAATGAAGAAGTGTGAAGACAAATGTCCTCCACACCAGGTCGCTGTCCGCGGTATCTGCCGTGACAAGTACCTCGCCGATGCACCACTCAACAACGAAATCTAATCGGTGATTGTTAATTGAAAAAATTCCCCGCTCTCTAATTTATTATTTTCTCATTTCCTCCTTATTTTTTGACCTTTCTCTCCTTGTGTTTTTTTGCCATTAGTTTCCAAAGTATAATTGGTGACTGTTCATTGAGTAGGTGCATTTGCACCAGACAACCAAATAAAAATTTATAAAAGCAAGCTTGCATCACGCTGTGCAAACTTTTTTATGTCAATTCACTAAACTTTTACAATCATGGGATACTTACTAGCTATTCTGAGTGAAGTAGAGAAAATGATAGCCGGAATTACGAAAATTGCAGATTTCGGGAGTCAAACTGGATATAGATAATTAAAACAAAATAATTTGAAAGAATAATGAAATAAAAAGAAATTATGTAATTTTTCTCTTTTTGGAACAAATACACTATTGTTGATAATAGAATGTTCACAGTAACCACCTCAATACCTTACTCACAAAAATCTTCTGTTATAGAAATGGACAAAAAAGTGTTTTTTTTACCCATTTCAAAAACGGATAAGGAAAAAATCAGTTACAGAACGCCTATCTCCCCCTTTTTTCAATTGCTGAGGTTCTCAATGTGTGAACTAAATAGTGTCCGATTCGAACGTTCTCACAAAAAACAAGACATAAACAAGGCAACAGACCGTAAATACCGAAACCTTCTGAAGCTGAACTCGTAGCCATTCTTTGAGCATCCAAGAAGACATATAGCCGAGACCAATAACAGCCGCTTCTGAAATAATTGTTCTCTGTTTGTTAGAAAATATTAAGATTATGAAGTAAGATTTGGAAAGGTTGAGAGATTACGCGAACAAATGCTGTTCTAAAGTTTTGATTGTAAAACATAGTTGAATCTGAATGAAATGCATTGTTTCTAATTTTTATTCAAACTAGGAACAAATTGATAAACGCCAAAGAGGTAATGCAAAAACCTTTTTGCTGATAATTTCCACTAGTCTCCAAAAGAAACCTTGTTGTACTTACTGTTTACCTTCTGAGAATGTGAAAATAAAATGCATTTAGAAGAAAGGTATGAAAATGAATTTTACATTTTTAAATTTCACTAAATTTCTAAAAGTATTCCGCGGTCGTTGGAGGTCGAAGGTTCCTCTGCCTTTTCTTTTTGTCATGTTGCATCTAGAGGAGATCAAACATATTCAATTCATCTCAATAGGTCAAATATTGATTGTTTAGTGCTAACTGACAAGCTATAGTGCATTTGCCAAAAAAGTTGCATATTAAATTTTTTCAAAAAAGTCAATAAATAGAAGGAAAAGCATAGTGTCAAAAGAAGACAATTTTCGATTATGATAGAGGTCCGTTGAAGCCTACCCGATTAATTTATGCATTTCTGAGAGTACTGTATGTGAACAACCGGAACTGCTCTGCTTATCCAGTCAAAGATCCAACACATTAAACAACTAAATATCAATAGGTATTATGACTAGGAACTAGAAAAACCCCGAGCAAAGCTAAAACGCTTTCATTTCAAAGACATCAATAGTTCACTTTCTCTATGCAGCAATCATCTTCACAATAACTTCGCCTTGTTGAGCACCAGCCTTGAATGGAGCCTGTGGGTCAGTTTCTTCAGCTGGCACTTCGGCATATTGAATGACAATTTTATCTTCTTTGGCTGGTCCTGGCAAACGATTGATTTCAAGTGACGACTTTCCTTTGGCATCAATGAAACCATAGACAGGACGAACACGATAATGCTCATTGTTCGACGACTTCACCTTGAATGCCAAACGAGAGTCGGATTCGGAGATGATGTTGTGTGTGGAACTGCCACCAGAGGCTGCGAAGTTTCCGGCTGGTGGTTCGACGTTGATCATTTTTTCACGACGAGACGACTTCTTTGGTTGAACGAAGAAGATGTAATAACTGAACGGAAGATTTTCATGAGGTACTTTGGCATTTTGATGACCTTTCCTGATAAGAAATCTGGAGTACGAGAAACGTGGAAAGAAAACATTGATTCGCGTGACTATTCTTTTTCAATATTTTTAATATTTTCGCCTTTCAAAGTGACTCATTTTTTCCCAACTCCCGCGTCAACATTTTGTCTATACAATTCCTTCAAGCCTTTTCTTCTTTTCTCCACCACATAATTTGCTCACAGTGCATGCACACAACTGTGCCTTCTTTATTCATAATTTCAAGATAGACGAGGATCGCTGAAGATACCGAGAGAAGCAGAGATTATTCAAACATCTCTGCGATAGAGTTAAATATCCCTAGCTCTGAGGGAAACAGAGGAAGAAGAGATCCGCCGTAACTTTACACTATCCTCCCAGATTCCACTACCAACTGCCCTTTCGACCACGAACACTGCTGGATAGTTAGATTTTTCCTCGACTTTGCTTTATACTTATTTCTCCTATACTCAACAGAAACAGGATTACTGTTGCAAATTTACGGGTTACTGTAGCTTGTGGAACATTTCTCGTTTTAATCAACGGATATAACTCGAGAACTTGATTCACTAGTTCTATGATCAACTACTGTAAGAGTTAAAGAACAAAGGTATAAGCCTTTCAATTACATATATCTTTTTTTTAAATTTAACACCTCCACTCCAAATACTCGATACACACTTTGCCATTGCTTTCTCCTTGAAACCCACAGAAATCGTTTTCTTCCCGAATTTTTCCTTCTCGTATTCTCGCAATCTCTCCAATCACTTCACTATCTCACTTGTCTGGGATCTTCCCGAAAGCTCTAGAGCTCCTGTTGTGGGCGGGATTCTATAGAAACTGGTCTAGGCTTTTCTACGATACCCAACTTTCCAGAGAATTCGCGCAACTTTTCATGTTCATATCACCTCTGAACTAATCTTATTGCAGTTTTCAGCTGAATAGAAAAAGGACTAAATGAGAATAGTAGCAATAACATTTTTCTCAACTAAAATTCCATTAAAGTTGGTTGTTCTACAGTATACCGCCTTCTTCCCATTTTCGCATATATTTTCTCTGCGTCTGCCTCTCTATGACGTAGCAGTAGGGCGAGATTGCATTAATCTGTTCTTTTTCTATTTTTTTTTACATGAAATCTGTAAAAATCATTGAAGATGCTCATTATTCGAGTTTCTTTGTTAATTCAATCGCATACTAATTTTTTCTCTTTTTTTTGATATCTTTGGTCAATCTACGAAAATATGTCTTGTTAGAGATCAACAAACTCTTCGTTTTTCAGCAGATTACAGAATGGTGGCACGAGTAGAAACTGCAGAGGAAATTCGTGACCAAGGAAATGCTGCAATTAAAGACCAAGATTACGTAAAAGCCGATGAACTGTAGGTTTTCATTATACTATAAGCACCCCAAACAAGACTTAACATTCAAAACTTCTAGATACACAGAGGCTCTACAACTTACAACCGGCGACGATAAGACTCTCCGTCCAGTATTGTACAGAAATCGTGCATTAGCTAGACTGAAACGAGATGATTTTGAGGGCGCTCAATCCGATTGCAGTAAGGCTTTAGAATACGACGGAGCTGATGTTAAAGCTCTTTTCCGAAGAGCCTTAGCTCGTGAACAACTTGGAAATGTTGGCCCAGCATTCAACGATGCCAAGGAAGCATTGCGATTGTCTCCAAAAGACAAGTAAGCTATTAAGATTTCAAGCATAAGTCATTTATAAATACTTCAGAGGAATAAACGAAACACTCCAACGCTTATTGAAAGCTAACCACGAGAAAGTCAAACAAACTACTTCTATGGAGAATAAAGTTTCGGATATGGCGAAGCTCGCATTTCGCGGAGAAGCTAAAGACAACGCCCAAAAAATGACTGCATTAAATAATTTGCTTGTATTGTGTAGAGAATCAGAGACAGGAGCTACTCAAGTTTGGAATCAGGTAACATAAAAGAATATATTAAAAATAGCCTAAAATTCTATTCAGTCTTCCATTGTCTCCTTTGTACTGAATCTCATCAACGATAAGAACGAAAGCGAGGAGCTCGTCGTAACTGCTCTAAGAATTCTCGACGAGACTATCAAAAACAACGCAAGAGCGATGAAATTTCTTGCCATGCATGATGCTGACGGATCTAAATCAGTTCGATTTGTATGTCGTTTAATGTGCAAACGTGATGGCAAAGACTACGTAGATGCTGCTGGACTTCTTATCCAACGTGTTTTCAATGCTATGGCCAAAATGGACCGACAAAAGGAAATGAAGCCAGACCCAGAAGTTGCAGAAGCGAACAAACTATGGATCATCCGCGTTATTCTAGAACTCCAAGAAATGCTTCAAGACCCAAAAGTTGGAATTCTTCAAAGAGAAACTGCAATTGACTTGTTCCTCAAAAACCTTATGCACATGGATGGTGGTATTCCTCGCGGTTGGTCATGGAAGTTCGTGGAAGAACGTGGACTGCTGACATTGCTTGATGTGGCCAGTCAGATTCCAGAGCAGTGTGACTACCCAGTTTCTGCTGAAACTAGGCAGCACGTGGCCATCTGCTTACAGAGATTAGAAGAGGATATGGTTTTCGATACGAAAAGAACAATTTTCAAAGATAAAGTTGACTTTTTCTTCAAGTGGGTGAACTTAGAAAAGAAGTGAAGTGAACTGATTCGTTTTTCAGCGCTCTCATCTCTCGTGCCACCGATGATGAAGAAGGACACAAGTATCGTATCAAACTTTCATGCTTTTTGATCACAATGCTTCAAGGCCCAGTTGACCTCGGAATCAATCTTATCATTAACGATCAACTTACCCCAATCATGCTTCAAATGGCCGCTTCCCAGAATCACCTCATGCAAGGAATCGCTGCTGAGCTCATTGTTGGAACAATCGCAAAACACGAAAGAGCCATCAACATGCTGAAAGTTGGAATTCCAGTTCTCCGTGCTCTATATGATTCAGAAGATCCGACAGTCAAAGTTCGAGCTTTAGTAGGTCTTTGTAAAATCGGAGCGGCTGGAGGGGATGATATTTCAAAAGCGACAATGAAGGAAGAAGCCGTAATTAGTTTGGCGAAAACTTGCAAAAAGTTCCTCCTGGAAACCGAGAAGTATTCAGTGGACATAAGAAGATATGCATGTGAAGGTCTCTCATATCTCTCACTGGATGCTGATGTTAAAGAATGGATTGTCGATGATTCACTCCTCCTCAGAGCTTTAGTTATTTTGGCTAAAAACGCCGGAGCCTTATGTGTCTACACCCTTGCAACAATCTACGCAAATCTCTCAAACGCATTTGAAAAACCGAAAGTCGACGAAGAAATGGTCAAATTGGCCCAATTCGCGAAACACCACGTTCCAGAAACTCATCCAAAAGATACTGAAGAATACGTGGAAAAGAGAGTTCGCGCTCTCGTAGAAGAGGGCGCAGTTCCAGCATGCGTTGCTGTGAGCAAAACAGAAAGTAAAAATGCTCTTGAACTGATCGCTCGAACACTCTTGGCATTCGCTGAATATGAAGATCTTAGAGGAAGAATTATATCAGAAGGAGGAACAGTTCTTTGCTTAAGATTAACCAAGGAAGCTTCAGGAGAAGGAAAAATAAAAGCAGCTCACGCCATTGCAAAACTCGGAGCCAAAGCGGATCCCACAATTTCATTCCCAGGACAACGAGCATATGAAGTAGTCAAACCACTATGTGACCTACTTCATCCTGACGTTGATGGAAAAGCTAATTACGATGCACTTCTCACCCTTACCAACCTGGCCAGTGTCAGTGATTCGATTCGAGCAAGAATTCTGAAAGAAAAAGCTGTGCCGAAGATAGAGGAATTCTGGTTTATGACTGACCATGAACACTTGAGAGCTGCCGCTGCAGAGTTACTATTGAATCTGCTGTTTTTCGAGAAGTTCTATGAGGAAACCGTTGCGGTTAGTTGCAGGTTATTAGAATTTCGAGTACTCTAACTAAATTTAATCATTACTCTAACTAAATTTAAATATTAACGTTTTCAGCCAGGAACCGACCGTCTCAAGCTTTGGGTACTTTATTCTGCAGAAGTCGAAGATGAACGTCTTTCACGTGCTTCTGCGGCAGGCTTCGCCACTCTCACGTTGGACGAGAGCGCCTGTGCTAGAATCATGGATGAAATAAAATCATGGCCAGAAGTTTTCAAAGACATCGCAATGCACGAAGATGCTGAGACACAACGACGAGGATTGATGGGAATCGCTAACATCATGCAAGCAAGCAATAAACTTTGCTCTGAAATCGTGTCATCAGAAGTGTTCCGAGTCCTTGTGGCAGTTACCAAGTTGGGTGGAATCAACCAAGAACGTGCTGGATCTACAGAACAAGCGAAACGTGCTTTAGACGCTGCGGAAAAGTTTGGATTGATCAAGGCGACTGACCGAGAACTGTATGAAAGGGCCAATCAAATAAGCACTATCCAGGAATAATCCAGTGAAGTTTTAATACCCACTTTGTTGTTTTTTTAATCGTTTTTCTCTTGTTGTTGTAGTACCTAAATTATATTGCAACCAACTCTAAGTCTTTACAATTGCTTTATCCCGAATTTCATGTATCATTTGTGCCTTTATGAATTGAATAAATACAAGTAATATGTGCACTGCTAGAAAAGATTCAAGAATAGAAATTGAATGAAATTAGTTATCCAAGATTTTGTGTATACGGAAATCTATTCTCATAAAAAGCAACAGTTAGAAAAAGAAAAAAAAACGTCCTCAGTTGGTGTTGCATGGAAACATGTTCAGCACGAAGTCTTCAGAGATCGTAATGGTGTATGTAAGGTTGTCATCAGCGGACATTTGAAGCGGGCGTGTGGGTTGAACTGCAGGCTGTTAGGCCACAAGACAAGACCACAACCACTGCGCCGCGCTGCAGTAACTGAAGAGACGACTGAAGAGGCATTATAAACAGGGCGAGCGAGACGAGAGAGTAAAGGGGTTGTGAGAAAAGAGGCATGCGCCTATATTTACAAGTTTTGGTAGGTTGGGTTTTTAAAAAATTGTTTCTTTCGAATATTATTATTTTTTCAGGGTCGATAAATCTAAACGTTGACCCAGAAAACTTGACTTTCATGATAATACAAGTAAAGAAGTATATGATGATCGTAATATTTATTATTATCAATAAAAAGTTGTACAACAATCCAATAAAGCTCGATAACTTATTTTCCCCATCCACGACGACCACCGTATCCACGTCCCCATCCACCTCCGCGTCCCCAACCGCCTCCACGTCCCCAACCTCCATGTCCATGGTATCCACGTCCGCCCCATCCACCTCCACGTCCCCAACCCCATTGTCTCTTGACACGGATGGTTTCACTGAAAGTAAGAGAGTAAGTTTGTATTCTAGACGAAAGGACGCTGAAACTTACTCAGTGGCTCCATCATCATCAAATGCTCCAATGGTATCTAGGTTCAGGTCCGATTGATCAGAAAGGCTTGAAGGGTAGGAAAGTGCCGGTAAGGCAGTCAATGCCAGTAGGCAGAATACAAGTAGTAAATTGAAAGTATTCATTTTCAGTTGTTTCTTGTCTTCTTTTCCGTTTTCTTAGACTTTTATACCCCTCCAGACAGTCTATAATCTTCGGTGATTTGGCGAAGAGATGCAAAGATCGATCCCTCCCATCCACGTGACGTGATTCGAAATTGATGCGAAATAGTTTGTGTCGTCAAACGCATAAGACCTCCTAGACCGTATTCTAGAAGGGAAATAAGAGAGAAGGTGTCAGAATTAGAGGATAATAATGATAAAACAAGAGAGACAGAATGGAAGTTGTTGTTCGTCAAATAACGTCAAGATAAACAGAGACGAGCGGTGTCGGATACCAGATCAGATCACTAGATCGAATAGATCGGTATCAAAACGAATTTTTCTTAGTTGTTGTTATTTTTTCTCTCATCTTAACCATGGGAAAGAGGCAACCTGTTCTGATGACTGAAAAGGATTTCCCCAAACAACCTAGACAGATGACCAGCACTATGACTAATTTTGTTTACGAAAACAATTTTTGAGAAAAAATACTACCTAGAACTAAGACATGCATTTTCAAAACATCATGTCGAAAAAAGTTCAAGAATACAACGCCGGGAATGGGTCAGGATCTCGATATTGCTTTTAGATGAGATTGAATTCACCAATTTTGTGGGACACAACCTCGTCGATCTCATCATTACCAACATTTCAATTTTTCGGTTCTAAATTTTATAAGAATAAAAACACAGTCAACAAGATATTCAGATTTAGCATACACTTTTCATTTGAAAGTTCCGTGCAGATATATTTGCCATATCAAGTGACCTTTCGTTGTCAATTTCTGACTATCATCTGAATTTGTTCATGTGATTTGTTTTGAATAATTGCATTCAATCTAAACGGATTCATTACTTTTTGAGGGAATAACAGGTTCGAAAACGGAACAACGATAAAGAGTTCATCGAGATCAAAAGTATAGAGAGATCAATCTGATAGTCTTCGACAGGACATTTGAAAAACAGTAGAAGAATCAATAGAGAACTATGAGAAGAGAATTAATAAGAAGAGAAGCAACAAAAACTTTATGATTCTATTCAAAAAGAAACAGTGGTTACTAAACATTTCAATATTTCATTCCAAAAACAGATAATTTCTCATTTTCTTTTTCCATTACGTCATCGTCATCCTTGGATCGGAAAAGTTGACTAAAGAAGTTCTGGTGCCAATTCTTCATACTTTCCAAAGAAGGCAGCGCTTGTTTTGGTAACATGGAATATATCTTTTCCATGAACGGGTTCTCTTCCTGTGATTCTGTACTGACGGAGGAATTCACTTGTGTGATTCTTCCAGCGCTTTTCTGAAAGAATTGAATCTCTTCAGCAACATAAATCACCACCCACTCTATTGACTGGTTTTTTGGAACTCGGTGAAGTTCTAAAATGTCTAGAATGCCTCGATGTATTCGAATCAGTTGACGATTTACTAGAACAAGATGATGATGAGGACGTTGGGACGAACGTGGTGTTCTCGATCAGAACTTTGACTCTATGGTTCCCACTATAATATTTTTCCTGTCCAAAAACCGCAGATTCAAACATTTGCCACGGCGGATAAGGATCGTTGAGTATTCTTCTCATGAATTCTAGAATGGCACTTCGACTGTATGTATAACGAGCGGGATTCCGTCCGCGCGCCAAATCTACAAGAGCCGCCACAACGCGGTATCCACATGAGAAACTGTCAGACTGGAAACTATTGGTTGAACTTTTGAAAAACAAACAAATATTGGCTACCTGTGCTTCGAACTCTCTATCCACAAGAACTGGGATGTATTTAGTGTGTAGGTGCCCAAACAGATGACTAATATGAGTATTAAGTTCTCGAAGAAGCTGAAAAAATTTAGAATTTTTTTACCTCTAACAAAAGTGCATACCATTGGCTCTCCTTTCTCGTTGAACGGCTGCAAACTGTCATAGACTTCCACGTGTTGATAACGAGAGTTATAGCTGAAAAGTTGGCAAAAGTAAGATTTTATATGATTGAAAAATTGCACTCACTGTACCATTACATAATGAGATCTTGTCCGATCGTACAAAACTTGTATTGCTGAATGTTTGCCAGTCACATGCCTTCTCACATCAGCCGCATCCGTCTGAAGTTTTTTTTCATGACTTAAAATGAATCTCATGCAACTTACGATCATAAGAAACTGTATAGCAAGAAAAGCTTCAATTCTTCTAGGACAAACAGCTTGCAGCTTATCGCAGAATGAGTTAATTAAGTCATCTTGCAGCTGTTCACCAAACTTCACCTAAAAGAATCATTCAAAACTCGGGTCTATTAACCAATCTCACCTCTTCTTCTATTTCTCCTCCAGTTGTCATTCTATCGAAAATGTGGTTTTCATATCCATCGGTGTTCGATACTTCATCGTGTTCATTTACTATTTTTAATGAGAATTCGTTATATTGATATTGCTCCATAATAATTTTAAATGAGTCAAATGACTTTGTTTAATCTCATAAGCAGAATCCACATGTTTTGCTCTTGTCACTGCTGTTGAAGTTAAAGTTCACGTGCACTAATTAAGAATTGGCGGTAAAAAGAATCTCCAAAAAAATAATTTGAATCATTTTCAATTTCTGACGTGATATAACTTTGTATATAGAGTATATTTAGTAGAACATGGTATCGTTTTAGCCAAAAATAAAAACCATCATCATCGGAAATTCATTCTCAAACTGAGTTATCTCATTTGGCACTTGTCTGACTCTTGCTTTTCTCCAATCCAGATGTTCCGGAGTTCTCTCCTTTGGCAATAGTCTCCTCTAACTTTTCTCTGAGCTCAGTTGCAGTCGGACGTTTAGTGGCATCAACTTGCCAACACTCCTTCATTATTTCTTCCATTTCTGGAGGCATTGCTGATGGAGTCGGGAGACGGTAACCGCCGCGAGTTTTTTGCTGAAAGAGTATTTTTAATTGAGCATCTTCCTATTTCCCGCGAGTCCTCCCACCTTCACCATGTAACCCTTCCATGCACTGTACGGAGTATCGTAGGGTACTTCAAAGTATTCCCACATCATGACTCCAAAAGCATAAATGTCAGTGTTAGCTTTGGTTTCTCCTATATCCCAAACTTCAGGTGCAAGCCAGCGAATATTGGTGGGTTTGTTCAAATCTACTTTATAAACGGAAGTGGCACGGCATAGTCCGAAATCCGCAATCTTCACAATATCTTTGTGAATCAGACAATTCCGGGCAGCGATGTCCCGATGAATGCATCTGGAGAATAGTGTTTAGTTTTGTCGAAACAAAATTGTTTGTGTATGAAACTTACTTCTTTTTATGCAAATACTCGATTCCACAGGCTGCGTGATAAGTGAAAGTTATTCTGGTGCGTGTATCCAATTTGGCCCCCTTTTCTACTAATGTGTCCTCCACTGAACCTCCGTTACAAAACTCCAACACCAACAAGTATGGAATATCATCCAAAATGTATCCATAGAACTTCACAATGTTTGGATGGTCATACAACTGCATCACTCTTGCTTCTTTCATCATTTCAGCCAATGCCTCATCATCATTTCCTTCAGTATCCAACTTTTTGACTGCAATTTTCGTATTTGTCTTGACAAGACGACCACGATAAACAGTTCCGTAGGCCCCGCTCCCGAGCTGAAAATCTAATAATTAGTCATCAACACATGTCATTTGATTCAGACCTTCTTCTTAAAATCCACATCTTTATGCATTAATTGGAACTTTCCTTTAGCAATTGCTCTCTTCAAAATCACTTTTTCGCCTTTTATCTCCACAGTGTCCTTTTGCAATACATCAATTAGTTTTCCAATATTTGGAGCGCTCTTAGTCTGAAAATGGATTTTCAATACTTAGTTAGATTCAGATTCAGTTACAGCCAGTTTAGCAGAAGTAGAGTTCCGTTTTATCTCATAGCGACGAATTCCTTTTTTAAGTCGAACAGCCAGGTACGGTTGCAATCTATTCAATTCTGGGTTCATTTTCATTACAACCATGAAGTCACCATCGTTCTGGAAAAGTTTATGGAAACTATTGAAGCAGAAGATACACTTCAGAGAACATTCCCTTTATTTATGAAGCAATTAATTACATACCACTAGAAGTTGATCGGAGTCTTGATTCATTAGAGCTCCATGATTATACGGTAAGTTTATGTCCTCTTCTGGAAGTCTGCAAACCTTGTCACTGAAGAATCCAATTCTTCCATCAACTCACTTCTCTTTCTTTGCCATTTTTCCTAGAAGGGACCAAAATGTTAGGAATACCAGGTTTTCTCAGAATTTAGTTTTTTATACAAAAAATTATCCCTTCGCAAGGTTACGTGTTTATTTATTTAATTTGAATTTGGCAGATTACCAAACAAAAAAACATAAATTATTTGTACAAGCAATAGCGCATCAGAACTGTGACAAAAATTGAATCAATTTTACAGAGTTTGAAAAAAAAATTAGAAAGACGATTAATAATCGAGATCTGCTCAGCTAGTTGCTTGCTTATCTTTTGCAACATATTATTAGAACGACAGTTCATCTTCTCCTTCTGACATATCAGCCTCTCCGCTGAAAGATTGATGGTTTTATATTATAAAATGAGTATGCTTACGCTTCCGCATTTGGATCAGCAACGTCCATCTGTTCTGTTCCACTAGTATTGCTAGGTCCAGGGGCTTCACCATTGGCCCCGGTGTCTTGCCCGTCACCAACCCTAGATTCATTGGCCGTTTGAGCTTCTCTTGCGTGAATTTTGGCGATCTCACGAAGCAAACGATTTCCTTCTTGGCAAAGCTGCAAAATAGATTACTCAGTGATTTTTAAAAATTTATTTTCCTCTAGTTTATTTTCCTCTAGTTTTGAATTGAGAGGCAATAATATGACGTTCACTCACCGTTTCGTAATTCATGCATCTTGTAGCGTATTCTGCAGACTTTTCAAAATCGTCATTTTTGAAAAAATAGTTGGCCAAGAAAGCAACAGAATAAATTATCTTCTCTTCAGCCGATGTAACCAGTTCATAAACAATTAAAAACACTTCAAATACTTGAGCGGCTTTGTGATCATCCAAATTTTTTTCATGTAGTTTGGCCAAGTTCCACAAAGCGTTTCCTTCAACATCTCCAAAGAGGTAAGCACCCGTGAAACACTTCTCAGCATCTTCGATTTTGTTAATTTTGGAATAAACTTCTCCAAGCGCTACTAAGAGGCGCGAATCATGTGGTTTGCATTTTTGAGCTTCTTGATAATAGAATAGAGAGTATGTCGGCATTTTCATGATGTCGTACATTTGGCCTAAACCGTACCATCCGCGATGATCTGTTGAATCAATCTCAATAGCTTTCCTATAGGAAACACAAGCGGCCGCGTTATTTTTCATTTCCATAAACTCATGACCAATCAGAACCCAAAGGGCGGCAATTCCTGGATTGAGACGGAGAGCTCGTTGGAAAAATTTGATGGCGTGTTCACTGTCCCGACGGATTGCGTAGTAATTAGCTTAAATAAGGTATTCAACTTCTTTTTTCATCCAAAATTCACATACCAACTATGCAACAAGTCTCCCATCTAAACTTTTGTGATTGAAAACACTCCAATGCCAATTGGGCCAACTTTTTGCGGTCACTTCGAATGTACAACGAATCCGAGTACAAATGTAAATCTGTGAGTCTAAATGGATCTTTAGACCGAACATCCTCGAAGTTCGAAATCGCTTGATCATGGTCATGACGAGCATTCGAACATGAAGCAATCTTAGTTATGATCATTGGGATCCCAGTCATTCCACGGGCCACAAGTTGTTCAGCTTTCTGAATTGCCATTGAGTCTTGGTGAAAACGTTGAAGTACGAGAACCATAAACCAGTCACTAAACCAGAGGGAAGTGATACCGTTGCTTGATATAAATTTATCGGCCTCTTCGATATCCGAAATCAGGGAAACGAGTCCTTCCCAAGCAGGCCACATTCTGGAAATTAGCTTGTACAAAAAACGATTTACACTTTTTAATATCACTTCAAATATATTCACTTGGCAATACAATACCTTGGTTCTCTAACAATTGCATTCCGTAGTGATACTTCTCCTTCAGTTTTCAAACCAAGTTCGATTTCAAGTAAACCCATCAAATATTCTAGCCATGGATCCTCATTTTCTCTACACTTTTCGTCAACCATTCTCTCCAGGAGAACTGCAAACGGTGACTTTCCTTCCTGGTAACTTGTTTTTCTTTCGACTCCTTCTGCGTCATTTTCCATTTGTTCTCGGTAGTAAGCAAGATAAAGAGATCTATAGTGAAGAAAAGAGTCTCGACGATTTTTGTGCATTGTTTTCTTCAAGAAAAAAGCGGCTCGTCTAAATTCTTTGTTATTGATAAGAGTTCTGGCAAATTCAGATGTATAACCGCATTTCTCTTCTGACATTTCAACATCCCCAGGTGCTAAAAGTGGAGTTGGACTCGGAGCAGTGTTAGGTGACTCATCAACTTCCATTCCGCGAGTAGAACTCATGGGGTCTGAATTCTCAACTTCATCCGTCCAGTTGTCCGGCATATGCGCAAGAATTTCGTTGGCCCACAGTTCGGAGTCGAGGAAGCATCTCGATGAACTCTCTTGGCGTAACCATTCCAATTCAGCAACGAATTCTTTCTTATTGAGCTTCCCACGATCGATCATTGATATGGAGATTCCCGACATTTGTGAAACGTCAAATGGAGATGGTTGACTATTAAGAAACTGACCAGGAGCTGGTAAAGCCGCACTTCTGGTTGCCGCTTGCTTGATTAAAGCAATTCTACTCACTTCAGGCTTAATTTCTCGGAGAGGTATTTCCACGGTTGTTGAATCAGAACTCATCTGAAAAGTTTATTCGTTATCCAGAATCATATCGGGAGGTAATTTCCCATTGTATCAAGAATCAGGAACTGCTTAATAGGGCCAAAATACCCATTTTCTCTCATGGAAGTTTAAAAATAATTGACCAAAAAGTTCATTGACAGAAAACCGATAGAAAACATTTTGAGATTGGGTGGGTGAGATACCTGTAGAATGATGGACTTTGTTCATAAATGCAAGAGAATATTTCAAAAATGTTAGCTGAAAAAAAGAAACATAAATGTACAATAGTTTCTATACGATTATTCTGATTCGGCAAAATCTGCAACTTTTTGCTTTCTTGTTGGAGTTTTCGAAGCCCCACCGACTCTCCTGGCTCTTCTCATGTACTCGCTCGGCGTCATTACGGTAGAATAAGAGGCAGAAGATGCTGACGTAGATCCACGTGGCTGATCAACAACACCGCTAAAACTAGTACTTGGTTTTTGAACAATTCACTTTTGTACTTACCTTGTTAGATCATATTCAACTCGTCGGCTTCTGGAAATGTGTTCTGTTGGGGCGAGTCGTGGTCGGCGATCTGATTGGTATCCAAGATTTACGAAACGATTTTCGTACTCCCTACAAATCAGAAGTAATACACCACAAATCGAAAGATAGTTTCACCTTATGGGCTCTTCACTATATCCAGTAGATCTATTCAAACGTTCCTCGAATGGAGATAGAAGACGTGTCGATACTCTACGAGGCACTCGTACGGAGTGAACAGAGTTTCTTCTAAAAAAATATCACGTTTTGAAAACTATAACTAAATACATCAAAATATTGTATAAAGCCGACTCTTACCCATTTTGCAAGGATCTTCTTCTGACAACGATTTCATCCCATTCTATATCGTCATCTTCCTCATAACTAGGGCTTCGATATCCCCTAACATCAGGATTGTCATAATGACCCCCAGAATCGTCGTTGTAATCTTCTGGATCTAGTACGTCACCGGTCATTTCATGAGCATGAATCTCGTCATCGGTTATGTGATCAGCTTCTCCTTCGATGAATTGAGCCAGACTGTAAATACAAAATAAGTTCAAAACTCAAGGAAATAAGTTTAAGTTTCCTAATCTAACTTCAAGATGTTGCTTCCACTTACCGTTTCGCACTCCTCACATTTCCGGCAATTTTCCATGGGTGATTTCTCTCTTGTTTACAGTACTCTCTTAGTTGTGCCAGTTGCTCTTTCGTGGTTTTCTCTCCAATCTCATCATATTCCTCTTCATTCAATAATCTTCTCGTCTTTGGGAATATTTTGCTCCAGAATTCAGAAAGTCCGGCAAGATACCAACGAACCCCAGAGAATAAAAGTCCTCGAAAGATGTGTTGCATAACCAAGGCGATGATGGTTCCAGTAGACACTTCAATCACTTGAACCGAGAAGTAAATGAGAGAAAGAGCAAGAAGTTGAAGAGTCCATTGAGCAATGTCGTGAGATCTTGCGTCAGTGGGAGGTCCTCTTTTATAGCATACGGCCATAGAGATCAGAAGAACTGCGGCGAAATATCCAATGACATACTTTTGATACTCCAAGAGAATACTCTGAAGGTTGTTCCATGCAAAATGAAGCATCCATAGTGATACGGACCAGCCACCAATCAATATTGGTACGCCTATTGATTTCTGGAAATGAGAAAGTAAATGTTCCGTTTCTTTTTCATTGCATACCTTCGGTGCCACTCTCCAAACAAGAAAAGCTACTAGTAACAACGAAGCGATCAGGCCCAAAGAACATCCACTTGTGTAGTAGAAAACTACATTCCGAACCAGTTTGCTGGCTAGGAAGAAGAGCAAAATTGCTCCAATGTAGATTCCAACTCGGATGAAATTAACCTCTGAAAATTATTAAGTTTTCATAAAATACATGTGAAAACTTACGCCAAACTACGGCTGATATCTCATATGACTGTGTTGTAGATACTCCAACGATGGTGTCATTAAATGGGTTCAATTGATGTGACCTGAACTTCGAAAAAAGTTGTTTTGAAAAACAGTTAACTCGATCCAAACCTCAAAAGTGCGGCGTTTCTCAAAAGCCCGAAGTAACGATTATCGCTGTCGTAAAGTTGTTGAACAGTTGTGCAATTTGCGCCCTGAAAGCCGTACTTTTTTTTTAATTCTTCAGTTTCTTCTCGAATATTCTTCTATAAACCTGATAAAATTGATATTGATCAGGATCCGTAAGATTTATGTGCAAGAAGACATCAGTGAATGCGTACATTGCATTATACGGTAGTCCTTTTTGGTAGAAAAAATCGAGATTGTACGCATAGATTTTGGAGCCAATTTGCCGCACTCCGTTGAGAGCTAGAAATGAACACCAGCAATAACTTTAAGCCAATTTCAAAACTTACGGTAAGGCTGCTGATCACAATCATTATACTTGTAAGCCAAACTACCCGAGAAGAGTAGTAAAATGGCAAGTAATCGCATTAGCCCGGATTTTTTCTGAAAATTCAAGTTTATAAATGAAAAGTTTCGAAACTGGAAAATACGACATTATTCAAAACGGTATTGGTTTTATCGAGAAAGGAGCTTTTCAAGTTTTGAGACTTTTGAAGAGCTCGTGTTGTTTGAAAATATGAAGATTCAAAGCGAATTTTAGTTGAAAATCTGATTGGAAAATTGTATACAGCATTATCATTTCGCTAGCGATGTTCAAATCTTTCATCCTATTATAATTCTCTCTCTCTTTCTCTTTCTCTTTCTCTCTCTCTCTCTCGCTTTCTGAATCGTTTCTGAGATTAGTCGTCTTTATATATGGATTAGCAAATAATTTTGCAAAAAAACGTTTGGTCAAAATTCAGACTCTATATGAGAAAATCTTCGGTAGTCTTTCTTAATTTTAGTAGCCTTTCCGAAACTTGGAGCATACATTATGAAAGATGAAAAGTGTTAGGAAATTGTCTTTGTGGTCAATTAAGGACACCTATTCAATTGTTGTGCCGAAACTTCTGTAACTGAACTCACCTCTCTCTCTCAAATTCTCAAAAAAAATTGATACTTCCTACTTGAGAAAAAATTAAGAGAACATGAATCTTATTATTAAATTGGAAAATGACAAATCACGGTGGATATCATGCAAAACCGTACTCTGAGAAAAGTTATGTGAACACGGGGGTGTTTAGAATCCTATTCTTCAAACAGTAGTTATAATTTTGAGTATGTAGTTGTGGAGAAAACATTAAAACCATTGGAAGCATTGTAGGAAGAGATTCGAATTCAAATTCCTAGTGCAACGACACTCCGCTCTCTGTGTTTAGCAAAGAGGGACGTTGGGGCTACTACTTGGACATGGCCGTGTCTGGTTTTTTGTCTTCCATCAGAGGCGGCCACCTGCCAACCTTATTTTAAACGTTATTGAGGTTTTATAGAGAGTTGAGTTTCTAGATTTTCAATCAGTTTCATGTGCTTGGCTTATGAGAATCTTTAGGGTAGAGTAAGGCATCCTTTTTTTCGAGTGAACTTTTGCGACAATACTAATCAATAATCACTATCTGAACCATTTGATGGCTCAATTCTTTAAGTTTTTGAAACTCAAGATCTTCATTAAATTTTCTAAGAAAGTGTTTATGGTGTGATCAAAACGTATATAAAATTCTGCTGAGAATACTAACCATATAATTCTTGCAACGACACTCCGCTCTCTGAGTTTAGCAGAACATAGGAAATTGAATGAGGGTGTTGGTTATTACACTGAAGTGCAACTGGGTCCGATTCGCTTCTTACTCGATTCAACTCTGATGTTTGAATATTGAACACACTGAAAATTATAGGTCACCTCTGGCATGTACGACAATTTGTCGTCAATATTCGAGGCGATAGTAGAGTATGCAGAGGAAGAGTCTGCCGGTCCGTCAAGTATGTTGTAACTAAAATTAAATCGATAAAATACTGTTCAAATTCAGATGAACAGAATAGCTCCTCTTCCAGTGACCGGAAACATAATAAAGATCTCACTAAAAAACACCAGAAAGCTGTTGCAATTCTCCGAAGTTTTATTCAACTGAACGAACAAAAAGATGAGATATCATTTCAAGAACTTGCTCAAAGTTTCATTGAAGATTGGGATGTCACAAACTCAAAATCAATATCTATCCAGCAATTGTCACACCTATTAAACCTTCCACATATTCAAGGAGTTCTTTGGTCGGCTCAGGAAGTTTCAGCTGGAAGGTTTGCACCCCAACTACCAGATGTCCCATTCGAAGTGGATGAAGATGATGGAGTGGCTGTGAAAATTGTACGTTTTACCCGACTTGTTAATTATCCACCATTAAAGAAAACTTATAGGTGAGGATAGTTCGTCGAGGTGAGCCACTAGGTGCTACAATAAAGTGCGAGCGTGGTAAAGTGTTCGTGGCGCGAATAATGGCAAACGGAGTGGCTGATCGAAGTGGGTGCATTCAGGATGGTGATCGAGTGTTGGAAGTTAATGGTGTTACTGTAGCGGATAAGGAACCAAGGGAAATCGTCAAGTTGTTGGATAAGTGTGATAATGGAATAGTGGGTTTTTGTTCTCAAAATACCTTTTTTGACGTTTGTGGTGATTTCAGATTACATTCAAGTTGATCCCCGCTGAAGTAAACCAAAAGCTGAAACAACGGAAGCCTTCACATCGATATGTCCGCGCACTGGTATTCTATTTTTCTTCATAAACCCTCTCTTATAATCACTTTAGTTTGACTATGATCCATGGCAAGACCGAAGGCATCCGTGTCCTGAAGCAGCAATTTCGTTTCGTGCAGGAGATATTCTGGAAATTCTAGACGAGAAGGATCAGTATTGGTGGCAGACGAGGAAGATTGGGTTTGGAGCGTTAGCGAGAAGGAAAGAAAGAGATGACGAGGAGAATCGAGATGACTCAAGTATGTTTTCAAAAAAAAACTTTTCGAACCTCTTCTAATACAATACTCTAGTCAAAATCACCCCAAGTTTTCCATATTATTTTATTCTTCAGAAAAAGTAGGATTGGTCCGATCCGAATGGCTTCAATGTCAATCAGAGAACCCAGATAGCTTGGATTCCTCCGATGATTTTCAAACTTTTCTGGAATCTCATAGAGAAAGATTTTATGAAGGCGTTTTTCGATGGAGAAACAAGAAGAAACGACGACGCGTGGTGGTCCTTTTAGGTGCTCCCGGAGTTGGGAGGAATGAGATTCGCCGACAGCTTTTCAAAATTTTTGCTGATCGATTCTCAAACGCGATTCCACATACAAGTAGACCACCCAGGTAAAATAACCGAGTATTTTCTTCTAGATTGTCATATTCCTACAGTTCAGATTTTCGTAAACCAAAGATTGAGACGATCACATAACGCTCTCGTGATCTTTATACTTTTCTTTTCTCATTTCTCCGTCTATTTTTAAATTAATCATTGGAAAAAGTCGAAGAACCTAGGTTCAAGATCGTTAAGCTCTCTTTTAATGACTGCCTCACTGCAAGCACACTAATTTGTTCAAGACAAGGGAAATCGAAAGAGAGAGAGAGAGGAAGAGATAGGCTTAATTTAATGGAACTCTGAACAATTGCTGCGTGCGAAAACGGAATTCCAGTTAGGAAAACAATTTGCAATACTACCGGAAATATATTATCAAAAATTGCAAACCCATTCTCGCTGTCAAGTATTCTATAAATTTTTGGAGCACTAGTAATAGAGGTTTTACTTTATGTTCTTCCAAAAAAATTATCCCAAATTTAAAATCCCTTCGTCTTGTCATAGTTACATTCTTTGCTTTCAACCAGTTCCCTTATTAACATTTACATTTAAAACTAAAATCATGTTCTTCCGTTCAATTTTCTTCTCATTTCGTATTTAAAAAAAGAAGTGAAAAAAAATGAATTGTCTTTCATCAATTTTCCCATCCACTCGTTTTTGTAGACCGAACGAAACGGATGGTGTCAACTACTACTTCACGTCACGCTCCGAGATGGAACGAATGATTGAGCGAAAAGAGATGCTGGAATATGGAGAGTTTCGAGATAATTTATACGGTACCGCTCTCAAGTCTGTTCGGCGAGCAAGTGAGAGAGGCACCGTGCTTCTCACCCCACATCCGTTGGCAATTGAGAATATCCGGACGTGGGAGTTCGCCCCGATCGTTATTTTTGTGCAACCACCCGAATTTGGAGAATTCAAGGTTTGTTTTTCTTCTTTTTGTCAAGGAAGATAATGCAAATGAGACGAATAGAAAATGAGGTCGTTTCTGGAGATGTCACAAAAACTAAAAAAAAAGAAGGAGGTGTTATATAATTGTTTGTGAGAAATATCTTCTCGTTTTGAAAATCTGTATTAAAAAAAAATAGCTTTCAGCATACCAGAGAAATTTACCGAGCTCAAACTACCCGTTCTCACTCGGCAGCGTCGTCTTCCAACATCTCCCAGAATACAGCGGCTACAAGTGCTCGTGCGTTCTCTGACAACGAGATTCGACAAATAATTGAAAACTCATCACAAATGGAACAAAAGTATCGAGGAGTTTGCGATGCGATAATTAGGAATGTAGACCTGGACACAACAATCAGCGAGCTGACTGGTTTGATCTATCAACTTGAATCAAAGCCCACTTGGATGCCTACAAAATGGCTGGCTGATATTGGAGAGTAATTATTGGAACATAATAACCTGTTTTTTTTTTAATTTTATGGAATGTTTTGGAAACCCACTGATGCTCATAGACATATTTGGTGCTTTAATTCGAAGTTGACTGAACTTCTAGTTTTTTCAATTGTCATCTGCATAATATATCATCATAAGATGTTCAAAACAATTGTCATGTAACATTCCCTCATGTGCAATTTCTTTCTTTTTTACTTAATGAAAACTCATAGGAAAAATAGCTATGCGATTCTTAACAAAACGTCACTTTCTTCATCCCTCAAGACCTCTTGAGGGAGCTCCTCCTACTATGTAGGCCACGCCCATCCTCCCTCTGCATTCAAACGGCGCCGCTATTTTTTCTTCCTTTTCTTATCCGACTCCGCTTTTGCGACAGAAAGATAATATTTCAAGAAAATTGAAAAACTTGACCTGATTTTCTAGCCTCTACCAAATATGTTGGGAGCACAAGCATTACGGACTAAACAGGTTTGTTGTCATTTTTATCACTGATCTTTCCACCACGAGAAGAGTCCACAGCTAGAGTTCTAATGGGTAAACAGAACTGGTAGAATGAGATAGAACTAGGAGGGCAAATGTCTCGAATTGTCTGGAAAAAACAAAAATAACATTCTCTCTTGAAGTGTTTTGGAAATAGGAAGCGTTGGAAGAAACTGAATTTTTTGAACGAACTTTAGAAGAATAGAAGGTCTTATTACCAAACGGATAGGCAATAATCTCATCGAATCCATGCGATTATTGAATATGAATGCGTACCGCCATTTTTACTTGTATATAAAAAACAGAAATAGTTTTCACCTACCTTTTCAAACTTATATACTTTCACGTCACTTGAAAGATCGGTATGAGTATGTGTTTGAAAGACCAGATGAGGATATGTTTATTTTGTTTAAGTGCAGTAGTTTTTTCTGCTCTCAGTGCTCCAAAAGTCATAGTTTCCAAAATAAGGTCTGCAAAGTCATTTTCGGATGAGATTCGAAAGTTCTCTGAAGCTAGTAAATTCTGTATGTTCTGATTACAGTTGGACAGCCATTCATAAATTAGAATGACATGTCTCCCTCCTATTAATATTCTTTCGACCAAAACAGTGCAATTTCACCGTTCAACTATCTGTAACAATCTCAATAGTCTCTGGTAGTTATTAGAGTTGAAAACCTTTTGCAAGTCCTGCCATATAGCATGACCGATCATAAAAATACGTTTTCAATTTGGTATTTCCGCTGCAGAAGCGGGTAATAAAAATTATTTTCGCTACATCGTTCCGGTCTTAAAATAGTATTTCCAAATGACCATTCAATTCATTATTCTATGCTTCTCTATCCTCCCGTTTACTTATTCATTCTATTAACCAATTCCCGAAAGACAAACTGAGTTATTTTTAACTTTTTCTCTGGTAGGGGAAGAAACAACGAACCCCATCAAAAATTCCAAGAGGAGGACAAGAGCGCCGGGTTCCAATTAATTTTCTTCTTTTCTTTCCGCACCCAGCACGCATTTTATTGCGCTTTTGCACTTTCAATCAAAGAAGTGTCAGGTGTGTGTGTGTGAGTTTGCACACTTCTCACACATTCTCTGCCCACTTCCAACATTTTTATATTTTAAATTGTGCAATTGTTCCTCGTTGGGATCCAGAAGAATCAGTAGCATTAAGAAAGAGGCGACCACATGTTGTTATTGCATTCTGTGGTGGTCTTCTTGCTCTCAGGTGTGCATGAGTGTATGAGCATCTTACGCTTTTTGTGCAGTCGAGACACCCGTTCCGAAAAGTTTGAGGGAAAAAGTGATAGAGTGTCATGAAAAATGTCAGATTTTCCTTGAAAAAAGTGTTGATTTGTCAAAAAGTATGACACATGGAAAAGTACAGACGGAGGAAATCGCACTTTTCCCTGGGAAATATTGCAAACTTTTTAATTTTTATTTTCCCCCTAATAACATTTTTACTTTTAGTCAAATTTTATGCATTTAGTTATTGGTGGAACGTTTGGAAGACTGGCTCTCAGGTGTCACTCGCCTTCTGGCAATTCAAAGTGTATCGTTTCAAGCAGAACTTTATGGAATGAAATTACTCATTCAATCTTTGCGCATTACTACAAATAGAAGTTTCGTCATCACTGAACTTGCTTAGAAAAAACAGGAAGTGATCCGGAACTTCGCATGTTCTTTGAGCCATCCTTATCGACCTAAAACGTCTTCAGATTTTTCCAAAAATGACGTTTTCTTCTTTTTCTACAACCAACCCATCCCGAATGGGTTCCGGATAAGCTTCCTTTTCGTGAAAAATAGTGAAAGGGGACTTTTTTTCCATTTTCTATTTTTTTTTAGCCTTTCTTTATTCCACTCGATTATCTTTATTTATGAGCCATAATTATCTCAACTCGTCGTCTTTTTTCCTACGTGCCGCAGTCCTTTTTTGCTGGCTTTTTGGCTTATAAAGTGGCTCACTCAAGAGTTTTTTGATCTACCATAGGCCGCCGATGGAGGGGAAGAAAAGTATGAGTGTGTCCCATAAAAATTGATGAATGATGAGGAATAAGGAATGTTGTAGTTGAAAGTAGTTGGAGGAAAAAAGAGAAAAACAAAACATAAAAACAGAATGTAACGTATAAAAAGCAATAATCGAAGTGTGTACATGTTTCCAGAAAGCCGAACGAAAAGAGAAAGAGAAACGTCATCGTGAACGACTTCGGAGTATTGAAATGCAACGGAATCAAATGCATCGGAACGCCTGGTCAGTTGTTTAGGGACTTGAAATCACAAGTCGATGCATTGATTGTGCCAAACTAGAAACAATATGCTCTAGAGTTCGATACAGGGCTTCGAAATGAGTGATGATTGTCAATAAAAACGTTTTCTGTAAATAGAATAGTGCGAACGGCAATCATGTTCCAATCGGATTAATTGGTTGATAGCAAGAATTATTTAAGTTTTTTATTCTATTATGTTCCTGGAGTTTTCAAGCAATTCATCTAAAATTTCTCTCTCAAAGTCCAACAATGCCGAAAGTAAGAGTACAGTACTCTTGCTTGTGCCCTCCAACTCCCAATGTGCTATTCAGTCATAACTTAAAGATTTATCGCACTTCCTCAACTCGAACTTGGGTCTATTTGAGTACCACACACAAGTTCTTCGAATTCCGGACCTAGGAAAAAAAAGTTTTCATTTCCCCCAGAGACCCACCCTCTTTTTTTTACAAATATTTTTCGTCAGTTTCGCCGAAATCCTATCGTCAGCTCGATGAGAAGGAGCAGGCGCGCGCCTCGCATGAAAGACGATTTATCAAAAAAAGTTTTGGGGCGGTGGCGCTGTGTTTCTTCTGAACATGGAAATTTCTAAATTTTGCTAGGCTCAAAACTTGTCTACATCTAAAACATCAACTTTTCCAAAGGCCCTCCCTTATATCCCTCGTCTCCAGAAAACAAGGATAGTCTTCTGGGAATTGTGAAGGAGCGAAAATTTTCATTCTTTTTGTCTTTGTCTTTTTTTTGTAAAAAGGGAAAAAGAGGAAGATGTCTTTTTTTAGCACAGGATACCAACTTCATAGACCACATGCGAGATTTGTGGAGAGAAACGAATTGTAAGGGAATAATAGATATGGAAACTGTAAACTGACTTTTAAAGTCTTCTGCACAAACTATCTGGTACAATTATGATGTATACTTTCGATAGAGTTTTCTGAGAAAACTTCTCTCTTTTACCCCAACTCCAAAGTCATTCGAATTACTATACCTCAGATAACATTGAAATTAGAAATACTTCTGTTACTGGACAGTTCCTGAAACATACGTCTTTCTCAAGACGATAGAAAGAGCCAAGGCATAAACTCTCAGAAAACCGTGCATGCCTTTCCGTTAAAATTATCCTTCTATTAAACATAGTAAGTAGATTTAAGTACCATATGTGTCACTCCACGTGACACACTCAAGCACATCTCTATCCAGAAACTGTGTGAGTTTACAAACATTCCCTTTCTGTCCTTTTCTTTTTTTGCAACATAAAAGAAAGAAACAAAAGAAGAAAATTGACCATTGGCCGTTTTTTCCTTTCACAATGTCTTCAGAAGAGAGGAAATGGGTGTCAAGTGCACATCAAATTCGTTTTGTTCTCGAACTAGTAGAGGGAAGCAAAAGTAGTTGTCAGTCGCAGATCAACGGGGTCAATGTATTAGGATTGGTGAGGAAGAGTTGCGGAGAGTTTAAAGGTTTCGAAGTTTGAGATCTGGAAGAATAAAAAATGAAGTTAGACATGAATTTTTGAAGCTATTGTGAAAAAAGGAGGAATGCACGTAGAGATATAGCATGTCTGATTCCATGCTCAAGGATCCAAGTATCTTCCTAAACCATAACAAAAAGAACACACCTTTCTTATCATAACCGATCAACTCGACACCCACTTCCAGGTTGTCATTTATTGCATCCCTGCTGCTTTTTCTTCATTTTTTTAGTCAGAACAACACAAGAGACATAACATATCAGGTGTCATCAATCTTATTTTTCAATGGGCATCTTCCCTCTTTTCCACTATTTTTTTTCGAATGGACGTCCTTTTCGGAGAAAAAAACAGAGACCTATTTTTTGGTGAAAAAAAAAACATTTTGTTTCTGGGAACATCATAAGAAACTTTTGCGGGGATTTGGGAAGAATTGATACTTTTGAAACTATAAAAGTTATGAGAAACTAATACTCGTTCTCCAAAAAAACAAGCTCAAAGGATTTTTCAAAGGTCGTCTGCCGTTTTTATCAGAATTTTTTTCATGGGTGGGTTAAGAACCAAGAGGAAAACTCATCATTCTTACCGTAAAACTCTGCTTTATTACAGCTTTTACGGTAAGGTTAGGGCTCATACAGCACGTCAAAACTGATTCCCTTAAAACCCCTAGTATTGGTTTCGGATTTCCATCTGAAAAGTGCATTCGAAATGACGTTTATGTTTTTTCTAACCGCCAGCACACATTTTCAAATCCCCAAAGTGGCAACTTTTAAAAAATTGGTTCTTCTTGGTTTTCTTCTAAAGAGTCTCCTCATTCTCCCCAATACTCCCGTTTCTTTGTCTGTAGAGATCACTCCTAAAAATAGTAAGACACCCTTGAAATCTCAAATAAATTTGTCAACTTGAAAGAGAAGAACACTGAGATTTCCTTTTTGTCTCTCTATCCTCAATGACTGAAAAGCATTCAGAATGTCAACATATTTTCTTTTTTCTTCTTCTCGACTTCTTATTCTCCACTTAAGAGATCTTTGAACATTGTTTTACTTCATATGAGACACAAGAGTCATGCTTTTCACTCGAAGATAGAGAGCATCCGACAAAAAAGAAGTGTTGCCAAGAGAGCTAGAAAATTCAATATTTATGTATGCGTTAAACTCAATTCCCTTAAGACAAAAGAGTAAAGGAAATTTCGTGATCCTTGTGGTTCGGATCAGGTTTTACTTGTTTATGATTGTGACATTTTAGCAAAACTGGCTACGAATGTTGATAGTGCAGTCGCTGTTTGATTCACCCCGGACGATTTTACAACAGGAGGTTTGAAAATTCGACAAGCTTGAGAGGAGGAGGCTAGAATTTTAAAGTATGCCAACTGAAAAATCAAAAGACTATCACAAATATGAAGTGAGAAGAAGAATATGAGTACACTTGAAAACCCTGACAAACAGTATATACAATCTAAACCCTCTAGAACACCAGTGACAAAAGCAATCGAAAAAGCTGCAAAAATATACACACACTGCCTATTAAAAAATAGTCAAAGTAACCAGAACATTTCCAGCGAAGATGCAGCTGCCCAGTTCATGGAGATCACAGCGAATCCGCCGTTGAAAGTTCGTTCGATGAGTCTGAGTAAAAGTGGTGACGAATTGCTTATTGTGAGGCTTTTGTTCTTGTATTTTCAACTTTTTCTGTTAGATTCTAGATTTGCCAAACTGATGTCCTTACTGTTCAGTTTGAAAACAATTTTGAAGATTTAAATCACTTCAAATTTTTTTCTTCTCTTCCCTATTTCAATAGTTTTTAGTTTCGTTTAGTTTTCCTTTTATCCTTTCTTGTTTTCATCCAATTCATATCCTCCCCCTCACTTCATTTTTCAGCAACACCGTTCATAGTTTATAGGTCACCACAAAGCATCGTCACTCGGTTCATTCTGGTACAGTACCGCATCTACAAGTTCGCATGACACATCGGAATAGTAGCTCAAACGGAAGTACTGAAAGATTCGATTTAGAACCAACTGTGAGTTAGAAATACAGAAAAGAAAAAGAATAACTGAGATTGAATGAGACCATCCTCATTCTTCGAGATCATTTTCTTTTTTGTTAATTTCTTCTTTCAGGAACCCACTGGTCCTCAACGATCCACATCGAGTGACTACTGCAAGGTGGATAAGAAGAATTCAATATCCGGAACAACCAGGCTGTTAAAATGGTTGGGTATTTCGGATAAACAACCGACAGATCAATCAGAACAGGTCACAAAAAAGCCCATTTCAAAGCGTCGCATGTCTACTTTTACCTAAAATTCCTTCTGACTTCAATTTTCTCTCTTTTTTAATTCTTCCTTTACTGCTTTCTTCACCCTCGCTAATTTGAACAAATAATTCTTTCCTTTCAAAAAACCTATTCTCCTTTTTCCTGGTGGTCTCAAAATGTTTACTTGAAAATCCACATCCATGTTTCTGTTTTTTTAACGACGACAACTCTCTTTTTGAATCTAATATATATTTATGCTTCCATTGTATATTTTTTGCGCTTTCTTTCAAAAATTTTATTTGTAATTCAAGTCTTGAAAGTAATGAAATTTCTATAAAGTTGTGCATTCAATGGGGATTCTGAGGCTATAATATGAATTAAAAATCTACAATTCTTTTTCAATAACCTGGTGAATTCTTGACGTACGTAACCCGATAAAATCTTTAAGACGAGTTTTGAATCATTGTTCAAGTTTTGTCACTTCGAGTTTTCTGTTGATCTCTCTCTCTCTCTCTCTCTCTCTCTCGAAAAGAATGATAGTCGGTGCATCACCAGTGGTTGCTGCTCCAGTCGTAGCTGCTCCGGTAGTTCAACCAGTTATGGTGGCACAACCTGTTGTTCAACAGCAGTAAGTCTAGATAAGAAATCGAACAAGGGTTTCAAAACGTTATTTATTTTCCTTCTTTCCGTTTTCAGACCTACGACTGTCGTCGTTTCGAACAACCAGAAAAATGACGAGTTAGTTTTGTTCATTTTGACATTATTGTTGCTATCCATTTTTAGCTGCTGCTGCTGTTGCTGTATGTGCTAGTTTCAAACAACTTATCATCATCATCACACGTTATTTGCTTCTTCATCTTCGACCAACATAGTTATTCGCAACTCTACTTATCGGACTTCTCGACTCTATGAATGATAAAAATGCAAATTTTCGAGATAAATGTTCTGAACATCTGCTTCCTATAATATGACCAAAAATATGTCCTCCAAGCAAACAGCAAACATAAAAAAGACAATTCTAGCATAGATCCATGGAAAAACTCATTTGATAAATAAAATATACTTCGCGTTCTAATTTTTACGTACGTAACCTCTTACATGTTTTTGAAAACCACTTTTCAACTGATTTATTGTCCAATCTATTCATTATCGGATACCACTTCTTGGTTTTCTGGTCAAGTTGAAAAAT
Organism: Caenorhabditis brenneri; assembly: GCA_000143925.2. Classification (NCBI taxonomy): domain Eukaryota; kingdom Metazoa; phylum Nematoda; class Chromadorea; order Rhabditida; family Rhabditidae; genus Caenorhabditis; species Caenorhabditis brenneri. Next base: position 192,954 of record GL379821.1, on the reverse strand, counting down.
GATAGTCGGTGCATCGCCAGTGGTTGCTGCCCCAGTAGTTCAGCCAGTCATGGTAGCCCAACCAGTTGTTCAACAGCAGTGAGTTTCAAGTAATTCTTTGAATTATCTGCTGTTTTCCAGACCGAGGACTGTAGTTGTCTCGAACAATAATAACAAGAACGATGAGTCAGTTATATTCATTTCAATATAATACATCCTAACTCCAATTGTTTTCAGTTGTTGCTGCTGCTGTTGCATGTGTTAGTCTTCAACAGTTCTTCATTGTGTCCACCACTTCATCTTCGACAAGTATTTTCTTTTGCACCTCTTAGATCGAACTTCTTGATTCGAGCTTTAGAAATAATCCGAATAAACCTTCAAAAGGGTTTTGGTTGTTGGCGTCATGTTTTTGAGACAAGCAGGAAGCATTTCCTTAATCAAAAGCAGGTCAATTGTCTTGTAAACTTTTCAAATTAAACGCTAGAGCACCGGTAAACTTTCTGAATTTTGCTCTTTTGGTCCAAGCTCCGTACTTTAAAAAAAAAATAAAATTACGAATTCACATATATCCTCGACGATAGTATTCAGAGATATTAATGTTGTTAGTTTTATAATTTCGGCTTTGATCTTGTCAGGAGCACTTTCCAGTCTTTTGTTCAATATGCCCGTCACGGTTTTCCCAACAAGTTAATATCAAGTTACATGTGTGTGAATAAATGTTCATAATCAAGTAGTATTCACGCTTTTCAACGCGTTCACATTTTGAAAGTGTCACTCAGTTCAATATTGTCATAAATTGATCTCGCGTTAATATTCAGTTTTCACATTTCTAATCCAAGCTCAATCGATTTCCAGTGGATGAAAAACAAAGCTATGGTCAAAAATATCGTCATACTGTTTATTGCAGCATTTTTGTATACCTTAAACACAGGTAAGCACATTAGGAAAATGTATGCATGTAGTTAGGTGGTCCGCAATCCCGATGAGACCAAAGGTTTACAGTTTTGACTGGTGACAAATTTTCAGCTTGCGCCATCAAACCTCCAAAAATTGTTGACAATGTGGTTTCATATTTTGAAAACCTGGATTTTTCAAGTCATGAAAAATCCATTGAAGCAGATCAAAAGTGTAAGTAAAATATTTTTCAAGCGAACTTTTTTTATCTTTCGTTTTAAGATGAAGGTGCTATTGTGAACATTGACAAATTGCTTGCTATTGCTCGAATTGTGACCGGAATCTCCTTACAAGCTGGCCTTGCGGATGAATCCATTTCAGTTGATCAAGCAATCACAGAGTTTCTAAACCTAGAGCCTGTCAAATTGGAAAGTTTGGTTGAATTCAGCAAAAAACCTGCTGATAAACTTCTAGAAAAGCTCCTCCTTGTCAAGAAGTCCATTAAAGGCGAAACTATTCGTACGGAACAAGCGTTTATCATATTAGACGAAATCAGAGAACTTTGGAGGATAAATTCAATGGAAGTAAAGAAATTGCCTACTGATCTAAGCACGCTCGATGTTGTGAAGAAGTGGAACCCTTTAGAGTTGGGAAAATTTAATGTTGATGAGACAATTCGTTGGTTGAATGCTATGCTTGAGAAAAAACAGGTTGATTTTCAATCGCTGAAATCTTCTTTAAAAATGGTAATCGTTGCTATGAGCAGGACACCAAGTTATGAAGAATCTCAGCCGATTGTTACTTTTCTAGAAAGCATCAAACCACTAGAGGACTTTTCTCGTTTGATAGGATTATTAGATAAAGTTCATTTAAATGAACTCAAAATTTTTTCGAAAGAAAAAGAAGACATTTTTTCACAAAACTTTGATATTTTGAAGAAACTGAAGTTGGGATCAGAATCTAATATCAATGTAACAAGAGCCGCTTTTAATTTAAAATATTCAAAGCCACTTCACCTGGTTACTATTGGATTTGTGAACGGAGCTGACGATTTAGAAAAAATGGTTAAAGATGTTCACAATATAAACTTTATGGACTCGCTGTTGATGAACGGTGTACCTTTGATCGGTTTGGTTTCGGTCGGAAAGTTCAAGGATGAATTGTTTTTGTATGAGAAGAAGATCAATCCAGTTCTTACTGATCGTCACTACAAGGCATTGAGGAAAGCACATTTGATGAGTAATGAACTATATACTTCTCCTGATGAGCTCAATGCATTTGTGAGTATTGCAAATGAAGCTTCTAGATGCACGTTCACAGGGTTTGCAGATGCAGCTGACAATTTAAAAAAAATGAGTGAAAAACCAAGAATTCTGCGTCAAAAAATCGAAAACATACAAATATTAAAGAAATCAATAACAAATGATTTTGAACAGTCTATAAATATTCTTTCGGAAAACTCAACCCCGGAGGAAATCAGAAAGATTCTGAATTTATTTCAGACGCTTCAGTCGAACTTTGAAACAATTAGAGAAAAAATCGACTGGAAAGTTTCTATAGAAGAAATAATTTCTTCCTCAACCTATATCACCACCTTCCACTCCGATGATTACATCAAACTATACACAGAATATCTTAATTGTCTTCTTGGGGTGAAAGGACCAATTGAAAAAGTAGCTGCATTTTCAAGACTAATTATGAACATTAGAGACTTGAATCTGGATTCAACAAACAACCTTGCCACGCATTTTGACGAAATGTCTTCAACAATATCTGAAGCTGCAACAGTAATCCCTAATATCCGACAAACCGGTGAAAGTATCAGGAAAGATCATTCAAACGAAGTCAAAGATTTAATGAAGCTGAAAGAAGTAAAAAACTATACTAAAAGTTTGGGAAACGTAGCTGTAGTTTTGGCAACTCTGAAATACGCAATAAGCAAATCAGAAGTGTTTGAAAGTTTTGTAAAGACAGGAAGAAGTATTCAGAAGATTGTCCATGCTTCAGAACGCGTTGAGGTCCAGAATGCAGCTAAACCATTTTTCCATGTTTTCGAAACGACTGCTTCTAGGATCACCAAATTTTTGGTACAAGTCGAAGATTTTGAAAGAAAAATTAGGAACTTGAATGGTTTCAATATCACTTTGGTTGCATCGGTTCTCACTGAACTTAACAAAATTGCTGATGTAGATTTTAAATCTGAAACTTTTTTGTTTGCCATTGAGAAGATTTCCGATCATATCACAGATACAGCCTCCATAACAGTACTGGATGATTTTAGAAGAGATCTCGGAAAACTTTCAAAGCTTGAATTATCGTTTTCTAACTATCATCGTTCATTCAGTGAAATGCCAAATGCTTTGAAACAGATCTATGATGTTTTCAAAAATGCAAGAAATAGGAAAGAACCTCTGAACACAGATACTACAAGAAAGTAAGTATTCTTTCAAAGAATGGAATATGCATAGTTTTTTTTACTTCTTTTCAGCACATTGATCACGGTGGGTGTTCTACTTTTCGTGTTTATTCTCCTACTCATCTTCTGGTGCGTGAAAGATTACAGAAGCCCATTCTGGAAATTTAAAAACAAATACTTCAAAGGGAAACAGACAATGAGGACAGCTAGAGAAGGTGGTGTCCCCCGTGGAGGCAAAGTTCCAAAGCAGGAGTCCTCAGTTGGAGAGGATGGACGTGAGAAGCGTAGAAAAACGACATCATCTCAATCTGAACCAATTCCGCCACCTCCGCCACCTCCTCCAAATCCGCAGCCGTGTCCATCAAATCAACCGTTATCTACCTCTCCTCCTATTCCACCACCACCTCCGCCACCTCATGCGCCGGCTTCGACTGTCGCTCCACAGCCATCACTTACAGGATCATCTGGAAAAAATGAGGTTGCGCCAAACAAAACACCGAGAGGTTTTTCCTGAATTGATTTTTATGGATAAAAGAAGTATATCTGATTTTTCAGGAACACCGATTGCACCAGCACCAAAAACTTCAACTTCAAAAGCTTTGGTAACAAAAGCGTCGACAACACGATCAGCGGACAATGTGTCCAGAGAAAAAACCAAAACAGTTAATAAGACACAGTCAGTAGATGGTACGAACACAAAGACGGCGTCGGATAATACGAAGTCAACAGATGCCGAAGGAGAAACAATGCCTGACAGGAATATATCTGGAATAAAAAAAGGAAAGCGCGAACAGGATACTCTCGCTCAGCCAGACTCGACAGATAAAACTCACAAAACTGTTGACACAGAAGTGAGTTTTCCGAGAAGTTTGGTGATTTTAAACTTTGAAATATTTCAAAAACTTGTTTTTCTTCTTAGTCTTGAAAAAACTATAGGAGCAATCGAACTCTCATTTCAGAAATACACATTTGGAGGTGAGAATACTCTGAATGAATGTCCAAGCGATATCTACAATAACGAGAAGCATCCAATAAGTGACGGAAAAGAAACATCGCTTCCACCGGAACCTCGCAGAAAAGAATCCAAGAAAAAAGAGGAGCAAGATTGAAATCGCTTGTTCTAATGTGTGTTCCTAGTTTTTCAATGATGTGTGAATGAAACAGTTTTACAATTTTGACATGTGGCTGCAAGTCAGTTTTTGTTTGAAGCATTTATACAGCTATTTTCTGCCTTTTTCTTCAAAAACTTCTAGTTCCACGCGCCGTTTGCCCTTATACTGACCGAGGTTTATGTTCGAAACTGAACCTTTCATCTTGCTTCTTGTAGCTATCGTAGTCAACTACGTTTCTAGCTCTCTTCATATTCTCTTCCTACGTCACAATATCCATTCAAAACTAGAAAGTGAGGATACAAACTAGTCTTCCCCACTTGTCAGCAAGTTTTCTCATTTTCTATAAACTTTCATGTATCAAAATGTTAATCGGATTGCTCTGTCCTGTGATATTGTGTTATAATCCTAATGAGCTACGTGAAAATCTTGAGTTCTATTGGAGTTCAACTGTGATCAATTTTCAATCAGAACCGAATTAATTATTTTGGAGGCTGAAGAATTTGAATCTCTATAAAAAAGAATTATCAAAAGTTGAACAAGTTTTTCGCAAACCCAACAATAAACGCTCCAAGGCTACGCAGCCTGCAAAATTCAGAATTTTTGGCAATCGAAAACTATCTGAACAGACACAATTCTTCTAGTTTTCCGTGCATTTCCCGAATAAACACCATTTTCACAGATTGGAACATTCGTGAGACATGTCCCCTTTCTAACAGTTGTCAATTCATTGAGGGAAACATGTGAATCCTCTTTTTCTTCAAATGCAACTTGCTCATCTTTCTCTTCCCTTCAGACAACTTATCCCTTTTGCCATGCCGTGAACAAAATCACGCTACGTGCAAATCGTCAAGACCCGGGCCTTGCCCGAGGGGCGGTCTTCTACTTCTTCGTCTTCTATTTTTCTATTTACTCCTTCCTCACTCGTCAGAACGACATCTGAAGAATTGAGATGCAGAAAGAAGAAGAAGATAGAAAAAAAGGAGTGGTCGACAGCCCATATTTTGTTGTCCTTGGAGCTCTTTTTCTTTCACTTCTCCTGCTCGTTCAGCTTATTTTCCATTTTTTGGACTCTGCTCTTTTAGAGGGAGCAGTAGCGCCCAGAGACGCACCATGTTTAGATGTGAAACACTCTTTGCTAAACCGAGTGAAACATTTTCTTTGGTGAAATGGAAAGTTTGAAGAGTATAGAATGAAGTTTCTACTGGAAGAGCAACACGCTCAAAGGTAGCCTAACCTTTGTCGTTCTTATCATTCTTGCTCATTTGTTTTGTAGAAGATTGTTTCAATGTACCGTATCCCATCTTTGTTTTGAAATTCTCCGATTGATCAATGGGCGTTAGCACTTTGAGACCTCTGTCTTTAGAAGATGTCAAAGCATACTATTGATAGTTCATAACACAGAAAAACATTTTTATTTTTTATTTATTCTTCATCCTTTGATACTTTGTTTTCCTTTTTAAGAAGTAAACGACATTTACTGTACAGACTTTACATCATGTTTTCCAGAACTATGGCTCAAGATTGTCGTTCTTTGCGCCCAATGGAGACCGATGGTTTCCAAGTGGTTACTGAGGTGGTGACCCATAAACTCAACCATATTCCAATCTTCAAAGGAGACTTTGCATCCCTCTCTCCAAAAGTTCAACGGTTTGTTGCTGAGAAGGCTGAGTTGATGAACCCAGCTGGTATCTACATCTGCGACGGATCGCAGAAGGAATACGACGATATCGTAGATAAACTCGTCGAGCGTGGTGTCTTGACTCCATTGAAAGCTTATGAGAACAAGTAAGTCTTTGCACTTATGTGATCATTTGATCTGGTCAAACCTTCTTGTCGATCAAATCACCGTTTATCACTTTCCCTCCCTTTCACCGCCATCATCTATCTGTTTACCTCCCCTTGTGTTGCTTATCACGTAATGCTATGATCTTTGTCGATGGGAAACACCATGAAAAAACTTCGAAGAAGAAATCTATCTTTAATAAACATGCCACTGATGTAGGAACAAAGTATTTTCTGAAACAACAAAAATGTTTATCATTGTGAACTATGATTAGTAAAGATTGCTGCAACCGAATCCAAGAAAAGTTTACAAAAAAACAAAAACTGATCTCAATGATTCTACGGTTCAGAAATCTAGAGAAGCATGTCCGAGTCAAAACGTTGACCATAAATAAGATAAGAAAATATACAAGAAGTTTTTATTATGCGGAAAACGTATGAACTTCTATTTCAGCTATCTCTGCCGCACCGATCCACGTGACGTTGCTCGTGTCGAGTCCAAGACATGGATGGTCACCAAGGACAAGTACGACTCTGTCTGTCACACCCCAGATGGAGTTCGCCCAATCATGGGACAATGGATGAGTGAAGAGCAATTCGGAGTTGAACTCGACGCTCGCTTCCCAGGATGTATGGCCGGACGTCCAATGTACGTCGTTCCTTATTCCATGGGACCAATTGGCGGTCCACTTTCCAAGATTGGAATTGAGTTGACTGACTCATCCTATGTTGTTCTCTGCATGCGAACAATGACCCGTATGGGGCAAAAGGTTTTGGATGCTCTTGGTGATCAAGACTTTGTACGTTGTATTCACTCTGTTGGGCTTCCCCGACCAGTAAAGCGTGAGTAGTTAGGACACGGGAGTGACTATCTAACGGATATTTTCTTCAGAGAAGGTTATCAATCACTGGCCTTGCAATCCAGAAAAAGTTATGATTGCTCATCGTCCAAAGGAGCGTGAGATTTGGTCATTCGGATCCGGATACGGAGGTAACTCAATTCTTGGAAAGAAGTGTTTCGCTCTTCGTATTGCTTGTAACATTGGAAGAGATGAGGGATGGCTTGCTGAACACATGCTTGTAAGTTCAGTTTTATTCTGTGCATCATTGTATGCTTTTTTTTTACAGATAATGGGGGTTACCAACCCAGAAGGAGAGGAGAAGTTCATCGCTGCTGCCTTCCCATCTGCCTGCGGAAAGACCAATCTTGCTATGCTCACTCCAACAGTCCCTGGATGGAAGGTTCGTGTTGTTGGAGATGACATCGCCTGGATGAAGTTCGGGGCTGATGGGCGTCTCTACGCTATCAACCCAGAAGCCGGTTTCTTCGGAGTAGCTCCTGGAACCTCTCACAAGACAAATGCTATGGCTATGGAGTCTTTCCAAAAGAATTCAATCTTCACCAATGTCGCTGAAACGGCTGATGGCGAATACTTCTGGGAAGGACTCGAGAAGGAGTTGAAGGAGAAGAAGGGTTATACTGATGAGCAATTGAAACACCTGGAAATTACCAACTGGTTGGGAGAAAGATGGCATATCGGAGATGAAGGTAAAGCCGCTCATCCAAACTCCAGATTCACGGCTCCAGCTGCTCAGTGTCCAACTATTCACCCAGATTGGGAAGCTCCGCAAGGAGTACCAATCGACGCTATCGTTTTCGGAGGACGCCGTCCAGAAGGAGTCCCGCTTGTTTTTGAATCCTTCTCCTGGGAGCACGGAATCTTGGTTGGAGCTCTTGTCAAGTCTGAAACAACCGCTGCCGCCGAGTTCACCGGAAAGAATGTGATGCACGATCCAATGGCTATGAGACCCTTCATGGGATATAACTACGGAAAGTACTTGGAGCACTGGATTAAGCTCGGAAAGGCTCCAAACAAAGCACCAAAAATCTTCCACGTTAACTGGTTCCGCGAGACCAAAGATCACAAGTTCTTGTGGCCAGGATTCGGAGACAACATTCGTGTTCTTGACTGGATTTTGAGACGAGTTTCTGGAGGAGACGAAGATATCGCTGTAAGTTTGACCGCTACGTCAAATGCAAAACATCTACATCGTCTTTCCATACTACTTTACGTTTTTTAGGTTGAAACCGCTATCGGCTATGTACCAAAACGTGGAACCATTAATCTTGACGGACTTCCACGTATCGATTGGAACGAGCTTATGAGCATTCCAAAGGCGTATTGGGAGGAAGATATTGACGAGAGCAGACACTTCCTTGATTCCCAAGTCGGATCGGATCTCCCAAAACCAATCAGAGACGAGCTGGATAAACTCGAGAAGCGAGTTCACTCTCTTTAAATTTCTCTTTCGAATAATATTTTTGTATAATAATGCTTCTTCACTAAAAATGCATAACAATTGTATTTTATTAGAATTGCTAAATTGACTATGATAACAACAACGAAAATAAACCTATAGTGTTCTACTGAATAAAGAGTACCCATAAAAAATAAACTTTGAGCATATGAAAAAAGAAAACTTTAGGAGGCCCAATTTCTTGTCGTATCAATGTAGTCACCATCAGGAGCCTCGTAATTTTTAATTGGTGGTGTCAGCGTTGGGCCATGAATTGTCAGCGGCAAATCATTCGGTGCTGGCTGTATGGCAGCATTGTACAACTCGGGTGACAGTTTCTTTAACTCCACTAATGCCTTTCTTTGCGATTCAATAGCTCCTCGAATCCAAGCGTCGTCTTTTTGTTGAAGAGCAATACGTGAACGAGTGTAATCCTGAAGAGTAGGTTACGTTTTCTTTCAGTTGCATAGTCTGGACAGAGCTACCAAAACTCACTTTCAACGCGATAGCTCGCTCGTCAATTTGTTCCATACTAAGCTCGATGACAGGCCGGCGACGTTCTCTGCAAATGGATGGTTTAAGTGAAAAATAGGTAGTTTAGAACGCTTTCAATAGCTATACTCACCCAATATTTTTGGCAGATTTCACATCAAGGGTGAGTTCATCTACTGGTTTGGGTTTCTTTGAATGCTTCTGCATCTGACGAATCTCTTTCTCTAGTCGTTTTCTACGGCGAGCTTCTCTTTGTTTTGCGACCTGAAGAAAAAAAATGTGTACAGGTAAAAAGAATTTTAAATACCTCTGGATCAATTTTCTTTTGTCTTTTCATAAAAACAGAAGATGCAGCAGGGATGGTTTGATGGATCATACGGGTTTGGTAAAGCGATAGCCTTGCAAAACTTGACAACATACTCATTTCTGTAATTAAAAAATATAGCAAGCACGGAAACCGTTTATTCTTGGTTTCGAATTTCAATTCTACGCTGGATTCAAAAATTATATTCATTCATCAGCTTTCAGAGTTATTTGGGTTCACTTCTGAAACCTCATTTTAGAAATAAAAAATTGAATTATTAAATGAAGGCGTGGTAGCCTTTCAGGTTTTCTATCACACCACAGGTCAATAAATTTGATAGAAAGCTCATGTTTTTTTTCAATTCTGAGTTAAAGGAACATAAAAATAATAACGACACTCCACAATCCCTACAGCTCGGAGTTTATCTCCCGCGCTGTCAATCTAATTTGGGCAAATTGTTCTGCATTACGAGAACGAACTGTACTGGTTATTTTTAATTTCTGTTGATTATTTTTTCTAAAAAAAAATCCAGATGTTTCCTGTTGTTATATTTCAGCCGAAATGGACACCATTTACGAAGAAGAGGAAGAGAGAGCATCGGTGAGCATGAGCACCGGTAAGTTAGTATTTTACTGATTTATCAAAAATTAATATGTCAGATGTGAAACAAAGCAAAGACCACTCAACAGAAGTGATCCAAAATTACATCAAAGAACAGAGAAAACTGCAGAAGGCTTCCAGAAAATTTACTATGAAAAAGGTGAAGCCGCCAAAGTGGATTTGCACCGTGAAAGGTTGTAAATGGGGAGCAAGAGACATGGAAACAATGATGGATCATCTGAAAAAGCAACACCCAAATGAAAAGGGTTCACAGTTCAAAGCGGAGCCTAGATTTATCGTTAGTTAAGGCTATACGCAATCTATTAGAACTTCGTGCTTTTCAGAATAACTTCAAGTATGGACAGCCACGCGAGGGTTCTTTGAAAGCAATCAAGAAAGATGTGAAAGTGAAAAAAGAAGTGGAACAACTGGAACAAAAAATTAAAAATCTTTAAGTACGTTTACGAATGAAGTGTAGCATAATTCAAAAACAACTAACTCTTGGCCAACTCTAAGAAATGAATATTTGATATTTTTTCCTTAAGTGCTTGGTTTTTTAACGTATTTTCTTTTTTTTTTAACTGATCACCGAACAATTAATTGGAAATATAAAGGCACAAGTATTTTTTTCACCGTCGGGTCTCGTCGCGAAAAACTCAAACATCGCTACGACGCTCCATCACCCCGCGACCGTTTGTTGTTTATCGTTTTTTTTCTCTCTGCCTCTTCATTTACTGTTATTCCTCGCACAGCATTTTAAAGAAATTCGCTTTATTAAGCAGAAAATACCTGAAAAATTTAGATAAGCAATGGAAGAAGAAGAGATCGATGTAGTTAACTATGATGCAAACTCATCAGTAGACGTTGAAAAATTTGAATACCAATGCGACGAATGTGCATGGGTTGGTAGATCAGAGAGAAGTCTAAATGCACACAAAAGACACAAACATTCCAAACCAGAGACTTCCGAGGAAATCGTTAAGCGCACACGGGTGCGTTATTCAATAAAATAAGCAATTGTTGTTAATAGGAATTTTTCAGGGTCGTCCGCGGAAACAACTAGAAAATTCGTTCGAACCTGGAACTTCTGCTGATGATGATGTTTTTCAACAACGTGTTACCACAAAACAGCTCCTAGGCGGTCGGAAACGTCCGAAAACTACTGTAGATTCATTAGATGAGTCCGCTTTGAGTAAGCCAACTTCTAGTTTTGAGTCTGAAGATAAATTTCAGGAACAGACAGAGAAGCATCACGTCTTCATGATCTCGGCGTCATTGATGAAGATACGTCTCTTGGAGATTATGTTCGTCGTGGAGCTAACTACCAGAGAATATCCCAAGAAATGATAGATGGTGACGCTAGCGAATTGGTTGTTGGGGAAGAAGTAGTGATCGATAACGGAGATGATAATGATGACGAAATATCGATGGTACGTTTGACTTTTGTTGCCCGGTGGAGAAACTCTTTCTCAGTTTCAGAATTATGAATTAAGAGGACGACTGTCTCGTCGTTATCCTGAAAAACTTCCTGAGAGAATTACCATGGGAGATCCGGCTGGGAAATATAATTGTTACATTGCTGAATGTGATTGGAGAGGGGGCTATAGGTCATTGAGAATGGATCATATGAAAGCTGTTCATCCTGACTGGAAAATGCCATCCAGATTCCTACTCGAACGTATTTCCAAGGACGGTGTATACATTGATCCAGAAGAATACATACCACCATTTGGTTGTACCGTAGAAGGATGTAATTGGAGAGGAAATTATAGAGCGTCGAGGTCAGCTCATATGCGAAAAATGCATCCGAAAGAACACGCAGATAAAAAGAAAAATGCACCTGGATACAATTCAAATGGAAATTATGCATGTCATATACAAGCGTGTACTTGGCGAGGATACTCAAGATCTACAAGATCTCAACACCTAAAAAAAGCACATCCAGGTTGGAGGCCGGAGGATTCTAGAGTTATGGTGTGTGAATCTTGTTCTCTAACAGGCTACTGCTTGTAACTTTCAGTAGATAGAAACCAAATTAAGTATACGTTTATATAATTTTTCAGATGTCTCTGTCTTGCTTCTACTGCAAAAATATTTTCAACTCCTATGATCAGTTTAGCACTCACATTTCCAATCATGGTGGTCTCGGTATTGCTGTCGATGAAGTATTTGAGTCGAAAATTCAGTTTGCTGTAAGTGAAGAGGAAAACCATAGCATTAAACTTAATGTTCTATACTACTGAAACTGATAATGCTGAAAATAATCTCCAATTTTTTTGAATTCAGGAATGGCTTCAAAGTATAGAGAAAACATATTCAATCACTTTTGAGCGCAAAGAGTTGAATCATTCGGCCGATGTTATTGATGACGAAGCTCGGAGTTATATCCTCAACTGCAATTGTACTGGGCAGAAAGGAGCCCAATTGGCAATGGATGCAAGGTTAGAAAATTATTGAATCCTCAGCCGCTAATAGACACGATATAAAAATGTGTACAAGAATCTTAAACAAAAACTAAGAACTTAATTATTTTTTCAGAAATCACATCTATACAAACCTCGGTTATCTTAAGCGTCGAGCGATTCAATTGGCAACCAGATCAAAAAACGATTGCTCCGTTCACTTGGAGATTCAAGAAGATACATCGTTCGGTCCAATTCATGCCAAAGGATATTTGGAGCATACAGGGCATCGCTTTGGAACTCCTCTTCTGAGAATGACACCAATGGATCGACAATTGTATTGTGATGTGATGGCATGGCAAGCGACAAATAGCAATTTCCAATTCATGGCAATGGATGTAGTAGAAAAGCTGACTACATACGAAGGATTCATGATGGACAATTTCGCCGCTGTTGAAACACTGAATCTCATTGACCCCCTAGATGACGATCCTATGATTTCACTACGCACAATAATTGAACAATCTGATCCAACGTGTTTTTTTTCCATTGACTTCAGTGAATTCGAAGAAGGTCATATATCATTTGGCTACATGACAATGGAAATGCAAAAACTGTACAAGTCACTGGGTCCGAAAGGAATTGTTGTCATTGATTCAATAATGGTTCAGTTTGAAGACATCGAGTTCACTCAGTACGTAGTTATTCTACATGATGGACACCTTCCGAAATGCGCTTTGTACTACCTGACAACAGATTATGAGACTGCACCAGCAGCAATTCTTCAGCAGTTGGCGTTGTTGGATGCTAATCCACCGAAAGAACTCATGGCTGATGCATCAGAAGTTTGGGTTGATATGGCTGCCAAGTTTTTCAAAGAAGACACACCAGTTTGTCTCATTTCTGAATGGAATCTGATGGACTTCTGGGCCGCGAAGGTTGAACAATATGTTGGAAACGAATTCGATATTTTCTGCCTTGTTGCTGCTCTTCGAAGATTCATCAGAGTTGATGAGGTTCATCAAATGCAAGGGTATATTGTCGAATTGCAAGAAGCACTTTTCGAGTGTGGTTATGAACAGCTTTCTGAGTTTTTCGACTACCAACTCACCGATCCAGAATATGTTAAACGATGGTCTCCTTTATTACGATCTAGTTTCACAAGTCATGCTCATCCGACGCCCGGCGCCGCTGCAAAAACACTCCGTGAAATGTACCTGTCCAATGAAGGGATCGAACGATGCGATCAATGGTTTGCTCATCTTACTAAAAGAATTTGTGACTTTAATGCAGTCCCTGTCACGCAAACGTACACGCTTCGCCCAATCGAAACTGCGAAGAAGTTCTTTTACAATCAAGTGACAACTGATGAAAATGGAGAAGTGAGGCCAGTCATTCAAGATGAACACCAAGAAGATCATACTGAAGAGTATCAGGATGTGATCTATGAGGAAGAGATTTTAACTGGAACAGTTGTTGAAGAAGAAATTATTCAGATTGATGAGGTGGGAGAAGAAATTCAGGAAGTCGTTGAAGAAATAGAAGAAGTAGAGGGAGATGTAACACTTCAAGAAGAGATTATCTACGAAGAAATTGAGGAGCATGAAGGGCATATTGATGTGGAACTCCAAGATGAATACGAAGGACCACCGAACGAACAAGAAGGCATCGCAAGGAAAGAACTTGAAAATTGTTCTGTTCTTTCAGCGAAGGTACCACCACACCGGATGCATCTCTATCAGCATAAATCACCAGAAGAAACAGGCGCGTCTACATCAGGAGCTTCACCACCAAAGCGAGTTGTGGTCCCGACTAGAGGAGATCCTATAGCAAGACGAGATACAACAAAAACAGTGATTCGGAGTAAGAAGAGAAAAGAAAAGTTCTCACAACTTCGTGATTGTCCACCTGCAGTTATGCAAGCATTGGCCGCTCACGCTATTTCGTACGACGGCAGGAAGAAAGAACAGAGACCGTATATGTTTTTACCGTCTGAAGCAAAAATGGCAAAATCTAACACTCCAGCCGTAATCACACCGAATATGAAAACGTATGGAAGATCGATGCCGAAAAGAATGACTGCAGAAGAACTTGCGATGGTGCAGCAGCAGAGAAGAAATCAACAGTATAATAGGTTGCAGCACTCAAGGGAAGACCAACAGGAGGTAATTTTTGAATAGTATAATTGAGAGGAAGTTCAGAATCACTATTTTTTCAAACGAAATATTCTAAGTTTCCATTCAGTTCCAGGATATATCGTCGGGTCACGAGATGCAAGAAATCGCTGACAATTATGATCCCTCATCCGAACCTGTTCCTGCATACATCGCTGGTGACGAATCTCAGTATCATCCAGATGACGAGTCGTATGCTCCAGAATCAATGGTAGTTCACCATGAAGAAGTTCAAATGGAACACGAGCCGATTGACGATCAACAGCCGTGCTCCTCTGCTTCCTTGTATCGATAAATCTCCCATTAAATTACAAATCTGAAAAATTTTGCCACCTCAACATCATTTTTTTTTGATCTCGCTCATAAAAGCTCATCATTGTCATACTTATATAATTTCGCCTTCTAATAAAGACTATTTGGGTACAGAGAACCAATTTGCATATATTCGTGAGTTTTTCTACTCGCTTCGTTACCTCGCTTTTATTAGTGTAGTGATGAAAAATGTTTCCTGAACAGCATTGGCTTCCAGACTTCCTTTTAACCATGGCCGCATCGGTTCCCGCAGATCTCCGTAATCTCCGTGCGTGCCTCCTTTGCTCACTTATCAAGTCAGTCGACAGTTTTCAAAAGGATGGATGTGAGAATTGCGAGGAAGTTCTTCATTTGAAAGGCGACGAAGAGAAAGTGTATGATTGTACAAGGTAACTAGCACAATGAAAATCAACAAATTGATAACAGCTTTCTTATGAATTGAAGTGATAAATAAGATCTTTTTCTGATCATATATTTATTCTGTTTTTAGTGCTAACTATGATGGAATGATTGCGGCGATGAGCAACGACGAGTCGTGGGTCTGCAAATGGCAAAAGATGCAGAGAAAAGTTAAAGGAATGTATGCGATCAGTGTGTCTGGTTCATTGCCAAGCAATGTGGTCAGCGATTTGAAGAGTGTGGGAATACGGTACAAGCCCAATCAACGTGACTATTCAATCGCTTCAAAGAAGTGATCTCCACATACAAATTATTAAAAATGTCGATCTCACCTATAATCTATTTATTTTTTGTTGTTTTATTCACTATCTTTTGTGATACGCTCATTCTTCTCATAATAAACTTGATTTTTGGATCTGAAACTGTTTTACACGTTTCCAAAACAAACGTACATCGAAAAGTAGTTTTATTTTTTGAAGATTTGCAGGTCAAATGATGAGCAATATCGGCATAACCAAAATATTAAAATGCAATGATGGGAAGACAAGGGCAGGCACTTCGGATAAAGCTTTTAGAATATTATAGGGATGGTATACAATGGAGAGAGGTTTGATGCCTAAAAATAAAATATTGGAAACATGGGAAAATGAAAGATATATTCGGGAAAAATACAAACAAGATTCAAGAGAAAATCAGTGGAATCATAACGTCATTTTCTCCAAAATCGGAATAATCTGATCAAAGTTTGGACGACGACCCGGGTCTTCGTTCATACAAATATTCATTAGTCGGTTCATGTTTCTGGCGATTCCTGGTGGTATTTGTACTCGAAGCCCTTCCAGAGCGATCTGAATAGAAATTTACTGAAATTATTTTCGGATACCTCATTATTTTAAATTCGAATATTTGTGTCTTCATTTAAAGAGTAATTAGTTTCGGCACTGTTTCGTTGGCGAATTCTCGACTGTTATGAAATATACAACTACCTTCTCAAGTGCTACGGGGTAATAAAGTGCTATTAATCTGATTCTCGATTTCTCAACTGCTATACTCTTGCCTCAAACGATATTTATCGTATGCTATTACCGCTAAGAAATAGCACTCGAGAGAAAACTCCTTTTGAGACATTCAGAATGGGAATAATAGCTTATCAGAAGTTAGCACCTTCATCATAGTTTTCATAGCAGTTGAGTATGTTCCGGTTCTGTTGTAGTGCTTCAGAAGAATAAGAAAATATTCATTTTTGAGTACTTCAAGTTAGTTGTTTGAATTTTTTGACAATCTTTATCCGGAAAAAAAAATCACAAACCTTCATTCCACACTCCATGGGTGCCAAGTCAGCAAACGGCACTTCTCTTGTGTTCAACTCCCATAATAGAATAGCGAAGGACCACATATCGGCTGCCCGAATATTCAAATCTTCTGGTGCGCGGGAGAGTGCTTCTGGAGACATCCAGGCTGGTGAGTATGACTTTCCAACTTCTTGGAATGAGAATTTGGTATCAGCCATCGAGAGTTTAGCTGTGAGCTCTTCATCGACCACCACGTGTTTTGATGAGAGATAATACCTGAAATTTCGAATTGACTACGAAAAAAAATGTCAATACGCACCTAAAAATCATTGGATCCAAACTGTGCAAATAACTCATTCCTCTGGCAATATCCAATGCAAATCTGACTGCTTGTCCATGATCAATTACCACAGCTGGAAGAAAAAATGATAGAAATGGCTAACACAGTCAATTTAAAACTTACAACTCTGCTCATGAAGAACATTATAAAGACTTCCAAATGGCATATATTGAGAAATAACAACAAGGTTTGGTGGCTGGTTAGCAGCTGCCAGCACTGCACAAATATTGGGATGGGCAAAAATTCGAAGAGCTGGAAATTCGGTTTGGAAGTCCCGGGAAATACGGGCGGTCACTTCTTGCACATTGAGAATTCTGGCAACGATGTCGTTTCCTTGCCACTTTCCGCGCCACAGTTCTCCAGAGTGGGATTCAGCTATCTAGAAAATTGCGGCATGTTGAAAATGTTTGGAAAAGGTTTTAAAATTCCATTTCACCTTTGTTATCAAATTCAGGGAAGATACATCAACTCCAGTGTAACGAGAAAGTGTGGCATCTCTGGTACGAGACTTAGTTCCCTTCCATGTGGTATCCTTGAATGGAATACGATCGTTTGGAGATTGCCCGTGTTCTTGGGCAATTTCTGAAAATTGCGATATTTGAAGTTTATATTTCGAACAATTTTTTTCATAAGATTATTGAACACCTTTTATCGAAACAAACGTTTTTTTTTCCAAAGAACTCACCAATAATAGTATTTCTGCAAGCCGGTTGGCAAACATCTAATGGGGTCTGTCCCTTTTTGTTGCACACATTTACTAGGGCACCATAGATAATGAGGTCCTAAAAAAATTATTTGTAGGAGGGATATTTTGTGTTGGGTAAAATGAACATTAATTGGTAAATAATCTAGCATGTTCTTTAGATAATTGTAAATAAAGTAGAACTCACCTCTGCCACAGCTTCATATCCCCAAAAGCATGCGTAATGCAATGGAGTCATTCCATGTTCGTTGGTTGCATGCACATCAGCTTTTCTAGAAAGGAGCTTTACGACAATTTGTCTATGGCCATGGGCAGCTGCCAAATGTAGACTTGTATCGTCTCCCATATTTGTGGAATTCACTCGTGCTCCACGTGATAGAAGCATTTCTGCGATCTGGACATGACCTTCTTTGGAGGCCCAATGGAGAAGAGAAAAAGCATGATCGTCACCGACGTTAAGATCGTGCTCATGATCGTCGAGCCAGACACGAACCTAGAAAAATAACTGAGTACACAAACAACTTTGGACCAAAAGGAATGATATTTTTCAGTTAAAGAAAACCAATGGTTTTTTCTAATTCAGCAGATTTTATTTTTTTTTTTACCTGGAAAGCGTTTCCCTCTCGTACCCATCCAAAAACATCTTCCATAATAATCGGCACATTTGGCTTGTGTGCATGGTAGGTTGCTGACAAAGCCATGATTTTCTGCTGAAAACTGTTGGATGATGATTCATTGATGAATACTAAAATTAGATTGGACTTGCCTGCAGACTTACTTTTCAACTTCTCTCGGATGGTTTAGTTGCTCTTCTTCCCGGCTTATCCTTATTTGTTACAATCCTGTTAAATCTGTCAATTTAAGAATTAATTGGAAAGCCAAAAACCTCTGGAACCGAGAGGTGAGAGTTCAAAAAATCACAGAATTCCCAGAGACTTAGACACCGAAATCTCCCAAAAGGGTAGAAAAGAGAGGGGGGTCAACACAACACATAGTCATAGAGACATTTGTATTTTCCCATTTTATCAGAGAGAAAAGAGAGAAAGAGAAGGACAAACGGACGGACAGAATGAAGAAAGTGATATAACAAACGAATAGAAGAGAAACAGAGAAACAAAGGAAGCTGCTAGTTGTAAATGTATGTGTACTGAGTACCCGAATAACGCCGGTCGGGGTGCGCGGAACGACACTAGAGAGACATTGTGCATTTCATAGTTTTGTCGCTTGTACTTTCTGATTTAGTTTTCATGTCGACGTGTGGCTCTCACTGTTTGAAAAGCTCAGGCTTCCAATTACAGTAACGTTTTTCGGTGTTTGCCTTACAGTCCCGAAGCAATGCATTCACAACTGCGTCAATCTTTACGCAGTACCTGTTGGTGAGAGGCTGAACTAGTCAGTTCTATCCTGCTCATGTAAACCTAGTAAATTATAATAACCATTAATGTTAACAAATAGGCATCGTAAGAAGCTCAACGCTTGAACGACATTTTTTGAATATACAATGGTCCTTGACTATTGTTGTTCTGATTGAAATTACAGGAGTATTTATAAAAAGGCACAATACTAACGAATAGGAAATTGAAACATTTTGAAAATTTGCCAAGAATTCTACTGAAGTGTGATTATGGAAATTCAAAGTTATCGAATACGATGATGTCCACAATTTCTTAAAAAGAGAGGCATAAAAACAGAAAAACGAGCAGATATCGAAAGCAATGATCTAATTCTAAAAGGACCCCCCCCCCCTTTTTTTTTCAGAAAACAACGTTGAATTTGCCTATCAGCACTATCAGAAGAATGAGGGGGCGACGGTGGAGCACGCCACAGGAACATTTCGGAAAAAGAGAATCACAGAAAGAATGATAAACATGATGGAGAGCACTAGAGAGGCACAGAAAAACAATTGGTCCTGGAAGAGAACAGAGGCGCAGAGGCGATCAGCAAAAATCATAGAGAGGATAGGGTTCCCGTGGGTGGGCGATAGGAAGACAGTTGATGATCTTCTATCCGGAGAAGAATCGCAGAGAGCAGAGAAAACGGAGATTGAAGAGGAAAGCGAGAACTACGGATGAATGGGAGAGTATAGGATCGAAGATACGCGTAGAGATTGAAATGTAGATGTTGTAACAAAAATCGGATGGCAGGATGAGTATGAAAGAAATCAGAGAAAAGATGCTCCACTTCGTTCAGTGTCCGGGCAACAGAAGGAAAATGAGGGAAACTTGAGCGGAGGAACAAAATGAGATGAATATTTATTGGTTCACATAACTAAAAATTGATCTTCTAGAATTTTAAATAATCTGTTTTCGGAAAACTGTTATCCTATTGATGTGCTCAAAAAGTTTGGGTGATAGTCAGTTTGAATCATTTATCTTTCAATTTTAGTTCTAGGATAAGTAATAACTTGCTTGAATATTCAATCAGGGAATCGTGCTCTATTTGGTAATTCATTATGCTTCAAGAATTATTTCCTGTTGTTCAAGAACAAGTGTACAACTCTTCTTAATTCCGGTTCGTTTTCTTCTTTCTCCAAACAAAAACATGTAAATTAATTCCTCTATGCAGCTTTCTGATCTATTCAATAGAGTCGCAATGAAGTCTGTTCATTTGGAATCCATTCTTTAGTTTAGTATAAACATTCATTGCTTTCTGTGTTCCTGTCTGTGGTGCAGACGATCAAGCACCGCTCCTGCTAAGCTGATTCTTATGAAACGCCGATATCAAGAGTGCTACCCTTACTTTCAACTTTCCGTGAAGCAAGAGGATTGGAGACCAAAGCTGTTTTGTTCATCCCATGTTCTATCCTATGTTTTCCAAAACTTCAAATATCAGTTTTTCCGTATGTACATGTCTGCTTTTTGCAAAATCGATCGGAGTTTTTGTTTTTGTGTGGTACAAAGTTTCTGTTCATCACCATACTTGTAAACTGTATCATGATGTAATCAGATAGTGTAAGAAGAGGATGGCCAAGTGGAGGGAGAGACAAAGAAAAACAGCAGAGAAGAAAGACGGAATGATAAGGCTACATTCTGCGGTGTTTTATTGTTTAATCACACTTTTTTCTCTACTTTTTTCTGTTTCATTTCCTTACTTGTATCGATATTTTAGGTGTTTTTATGGTGACCATCAATTCGAACTTTTTCAAAAATTGGAATAGTGTGGAAACGATTAGAGTAGTTCAGATGAAAACCTTGCGCTAAAGGGTTGCTATACGGAAATTTTTTCTAAATAGCTTCTCATTTTCTTCCAGTTTTCCTAGTTTTTCTATGATCACTTGTTTCACTGAAGCTCTAGTTTTAATACTTAACGTTTTACTACTTGATTTTCTTTCTTTTTTTTTCTTTACTCGAAGCTTACTCTCAGAATGAACACATCAGCAAAACGTCTTTACTTGAACACATCCGTTTCCCGTTTCCCCTCCCGATTTTCATCGTTTTTCCATGTCCTTTGCCCCGATTATCATTTATCAACTCCATCACATCTTATCACCAAAACTTTTTGTTGAATTGCATTTTACAGAATGATTCCCTCTACCTCAACCGACCTACCCATCACTGATCATATTCCGGTTTGTTTTTACATCTTTTCTCCTTGAAAACGAAAACGTATTGATTAATTTCTAGGAAGTCTTCATTGAGTCTGATTACGAGGACGCCATATCAAGTGAGGAAGAGCTGTCCAAACTGTGCACCTCTCTGAAAAGTCACTTGGCGACTACGTCAAAGATGCGAAGAGAGAAAAAGGGTGTATCAAAGATTTTGTCGAATCGTGAAAGAATGGCCCAGTATTATAGCAGAGAATCGAGCAGTGAGCACTCAAGCTTGGAGAAGCTTCGTAAGTTTCGATACTTCTCTTACAATATATTCGGAAAGCAAAATTACTGATATGTTCTCTGAATATCGTTTTTTTTTAAGTTTCTTGAAATTAACGGTAGTTTTATAGAACCTGCTGAAATGCGTAGTCGCCGCGGTACTGGACCATCAAAGCGAAGAAGCAACTCGGGAAGTGATCACAGTAGTGATTGGAAAGTTCTCAATCTAGCGGTGAGTGTTGATGGCTTGAAAAGGAGTTATTTCGAATAGAAGTCCAACTTTTAGTTCCAAGAAATGGCTCACTATCCACTCCTCATGCAACTAAATGAGCAACTAATGGAGATCTCAAGACAGCTTCACAGTGTAGAATCTACGAATGCACTACAGCTGAAAGTTATCATGCATTTATTAAATCGTGTTTCAAGAGTAAGTTCATCAGACTTTGGAGCAGATATCGCCGAGTAGTACGATTGTAAATACATGGTTGATCTAAAAATGCATTCGAAACATTCCAGCGAAAAACAACATGGGTCCAATCAGTATGTCGATTTCTTCGAAACTTTCAATTCTTCTTTTTTGCCTTCTCCTGGCCTTTCATTGCTCGACTCATTTATCTCTGGTATCTAAGAATGATTCGTGCGAAATGATTTTTAATATTTATCTGTCATTCCTTATCATAAAAATTTAGTAATGTGAAATTTGCAAATATACAAAAATTAACAACAAGTGAAGATCTAGACTTTTGGAATTGTTGATCGGACATTTCCAATTGTAGAGAACTGTTGAGCAAGTTGAACCAACTCGTTTTCTGTCAAATATCCGTCTTGGTTTTTGTCAAGCATAGCGAAAATTTGTTGAACATCAGATTTGGTGACCTGCAAACATTATTAGTCGTGAGGAAGTCTTTAGATAAAAGTATTTCCTGACCTTGTTAGTGGCAGTTTTTTGTGAAAAATTGTACAATTCGAGTTGATCCAAACGATTATCACCATTGGCATCAATAAATGATAAAAGTTGAAGAGCATGATTTCTTTGTTCGTCAGCAGCATTCAATTTGGATCCCTGTGATAAATGACTCTTGAACTCTTCATATGTCAATTGTCCATCTTGATTGACGTCGGCAATTGAGAGGATCCCATCAATAATACGATCGTTGTTGTCATTGCGAATCTTCTCAACTTCCAATTTGTCAACCAGTCCGTCTTTGTTCAGATCCATTTTTTGGAAGAATTGATAGTCCATGTCGACTGGACGACGGCTCATTTCATAGACAAGTGGAACAAACTCGGAAATGTCCAAATGACCATTTCTGTCCAAATCAAAACGCTTGAAGTATTCTGCAAGTAAATACCCTAAAATTGCATTTCCAAAAGGATTTGAACTAGATAAATGGTCCGAGACAACAGAAAAGCGCTATGAAAATTTTCAATCAGAAATCGTGAGAATATCTCGATCAACAATGGAAAAATGATCTCGTTTTTCTTTCTTCTAAAATTGCTACTGGAACTACATTAGCTTCACAGTATGTTCTCTCATTCTCAGGTGTAATGGTATTATTCTACACGGAGAGTGTAATTGAGAATGACTGTGTAGTTTCACAATCAATCGGAGAAGCATAAGTGTAAGCAACAATCTCGGTCCGCCAGACGGTATTTTTTTTGGTGTCCTCCAAAAAAAAGTGGATAAGAACATCGAAAAAAAGTGACAGTTTTTTTAGTAGACCGATACGATAATCAATGATGATTTAGGATAGCATTTTAAGGTAGCGTAGTAAAAAAAAAGCACTGGAAACCATGGAGTGTTTACTGTGAAATTTCATATATTCTAAAAACAGTGTAATAACGGCTTAGGCTCAAACTCTGTTCATCATAAGGATACGGTAGAAACAACAGTATTAAATCTATTTTACTTATGCAATCAACTTTAATGAATGGGGAAATTTAGAAATGAATTTATGATCAATACGATAGAGGAATACAAAGCAAAAGTGCAAATATTCCGAAAGATTTACAAGCATAACTCACCTTGACCATCAGGCCTTCCCTTCTTTCTCATAAACGTGATCAATTCACCCTCTGTTAATTTTCCGTCGTTGTTGGCATCCACCAAATCGAACGAATCTTCAAAATTCGATTTTTTGATTTTCACATCAACGAAACTAAAAAGGGAAAACTTTCACGAACTAACCGTTTTGTGCAAGAGCAGTGACTGCTAAGAGTGCCAACACTCCTCCAAATCGTTTCATCATTTTGTCTTTTGAACAGAATGAATGAAATTTTTTCGGGCTTCAGAATCTGCTGTTGGTGGGGGTGCGAAACAAAAACCGAAAGTTTGGTAAGCAATGAAAGAAATAGTGCAGAAGATAATGGAGACTTAGATGTATAAACGATGCGAAACGGGTTATTGTATAAGAGGAGATGAAGCTCGTTTTTGTGTCGTTTGTTGCGCGATAGCTTCTTTGCCTCCCTCCTTCTATTGCGCAGGCACGACGCAATCAAGATTACGTAACAGAGAAGAGGAAATGAAAATGAATAAAGGTGTGTATATGAGGGAATTAGTCATCAATTGGATGGTAATTAATAGACACAACGGGTATAGGTTAATAACTCTTTACAATACAATTTTCATGAATCATGAGGTGAACAGAATGAGGAAGATACTAAGAAAAACTTCTGATTAAAGTTAGTGGTGCTGAAAAAAAAAGTTTCAGGCACAGCACTTTTCGAAAATTGTAAGGTTATTATTCAAAGGTCAATGAAGAACTAAAAGACAAAAAAATTCGTCCCGTAGATCTAATTATCAACATAAAACCATTAGTCCAGTTTAAGTTGATTATGGGAAGACACAGAATTTAGTGGAAAAAAGAAATCCGTTGCAAGGAAGAATCAAATACCGTTTTGAACCGAGTTGTGAGCCATGAAGAGTCGAA
Organism: Caenorhabditis brenneri; assembly: GCA_000143925.2. NCBI lineage: Eukaryota > Metazoa > Nematoda > Chromadorea > Rhabditida > Rhabditidae > Caenorhabditis > Caenorhabditis brenneri. The sequence continues at coordinate 168,714 of GL379821.1, read as the reverse complement.
CCAGTAGTCCCTTTCCCTTTATTTTTAAGGTCGGCCCATCATGACTTACAACATGGTTCAGAACAGTTCTTGATTCTTCTTTCAAACTGTTCCTTTTTCAGGTTTGGTTGTTTATCGCTTCATAAAGGATGATTTGGGGGGTTTGTGCAGTCCGAACTTTCTCAAATTTATGGAGTAGATTACATGAGCTGCGCTGTTTCTAGGAATCGATCATCACTGCCCTCCTATCAATCAATCAGTTTTGGTTATTCCACATGTTCAAAAGCCTACTCAAAGCTTTTATTATTTTCTATAGTTTTATGGCCCCTCGCGTTTTTTTTTCTGTCACGTCACCCTTGTCCGCCATTCCATGTCCATCACTGATAAGGTTTCTCTTCACTTTCCTATTTCTCCTTTCAAGCAATAGAGAATTCTACGAACCCAGGTTCACAGAATACCTTTTCCTCTCTATTTTATTTTCTCTATTTCCTATGACTTAACAATTTAACTATCATTTTTTCAACAAAAAAAAAATTAGAATGAGTGGACAGAGACGTAGAGAAGAGAAACCTTATCAGCTCCACTACTTTGTTGCGCGGTCGTCGTCGTCTTCTCTACTCTTTTTTGTTGATCGCAATCACACCATCGAACTATTCATTATTTTCTTTTCCTCTCCCTCCGTTTCAGTGTGTTGTGGTGTTTCGCTGGATGCTTCGGCACGGATAATCAATAATGACGGCTACAGGTAAGCATAGTTGGTGCTGCCTACAATAATTTTAAAACTCTTTATGGAAAAAAAATAATCTTCTACTATATTTTTTTATTTAATCTTTTTGTCAGAGCTAATGGTCAGAACAAATGAATGGCGGCTGGTATAGATTGAGCACAACGAACTACTAGGACTTCAAAATTAAAAAAAACTAATAAGTATTCAGAAACATCCCCGTCAACAAGATGTTTGATTTGTTCGGCACAAGCTACCGGATTTCACTTCGAAGCACAATCATGTTCCGCCTGCGCTGCATTCTTTAGGAGGACAGTTGCGTTGACCAAAACTTTCATTTGCATTACAGGCAGAGATGACTGCAATGTTCATTACAGTAAGATGTTCTTTTCAAAAAAATTTGCCTCATGCAGTTGGAAGAAAAAGTAACCTGTTCCATCGTTTCCATTTTCAGGCATGCATCAAATTTGTCGAAGCTGCCGTCACAGAAAATGTCTATCGAGTGGAATGAAACCAACTGGTGTCCAACCCAAAAAACCCAACGTAGAAACTGGAAGAGCTTTTTTCACAAAGTCTGGCCTCAAACGCAATAAGAAGTTTGCGAATGTTTCCCCACAAACTGCTGACGAGCAGAAGCTTGTCGTAGAAGTGACGACGAAAATTCCAAAAATAGAAGTGCAGGACACGAGTTCAATATCAAACAGTTCATATTCTGCAGACGAAATGGATATTGAAATAGTGAGTTAGCTCAAAAAATTTAATGAATCAAAATCGCTCAAGAAAGTTCCAACACCTCGAAAAATATCGTCAGCCACTTCATACCGGTCCACAATGACAGGCTTCAGTACGCCTGGCCCTTCTCCGATGTCCGGCTATTTAAGCCCAAAAAGTCCTCCAAAAAGTCCGTCAATACCAGATGCATTGGCAATATTTATTCGCGAAGAAATGAAATTGGGAGAAAGACGGAGATTGTTGTTCAGTGAACGAGCAGTTGGAACATTGTTAGGACAGAACCGACAGTGTGTAAGCTTTCTTTTTGAAAAATTCATATTAAAAAAAACTTGAGCTGTTAAATATCCAACTGAAAAAAGAGTTTTTTGTAGCCCTACAAAAAAGAAGATATTAAACCATTGGTGTTTCATGACTTCCGCCTAACAATAAAAACACATATTATGCTAGTTTATGAATGGCTTCAAATATGGCCCGAGCTTCAAGAATTGGATGATTTCGATAGAATGTCTCTTCTTCGGAAAGCTGTTCTAATTCATTTCCTTCTTGATCCATCTTTCTTATCATACCAAATCGGAGAACCTGATAAGTTAATAATGCAAAACGGAGGATTTATATCAACCGCTGATCACCATGGAGTTGGATGGGAAGATGAACCAGACATTAGCGGAGAGAATAAACGAAAATACTATGTACCAATTATGAAACAGATTACTGATGAAATTATGCCAGCAATGCAAGCAATGAACATTACTTTTGAAGAGTTCGTCGCCCTCAAAGCATTGGCTTGTTTTCAAGGAGGTGAGTTAGAATATTAAACTCAGTTGCCCATTTCAAAACTTTTTGAAAAGTTTCCAAACGTTAAGGCTTCGAAAACGTGTCTGAAGCCAAGCGACATCTTATCACACAACAAGTAAACCGAGTGATGAATTCGCTGCACGCGCATTATTTGGAGAACGAAATAGAAGATGTTGCAGAGAGGTTTGGGACCATTGTGCTGATGTTGAGCAATATATTTGTAAGATTTAGTCTTTGAGCACTGCCTGCAAAGCTCACATTTCTGTTTCATATACTCGTTACAGACAGCTGGAAACGACTTCGTGCAAAACCACAGAGAAATAGACATTTTCCACATTTGGGATTTGGATAAACTGGTACTGCAGCTGCTAAACCTTGACAAAATAATGGAGACAGAAGCACGGGAAACAGCAGAAAAACGGGCGATACGGAATGGAATAAATGTTGTTAACACTAGCAACCTGGCTAATTCCAACAATGATCAAAATTGAACTTTAATAGAGTATTTCGGAGATGTTCTTGGTGTGCCATTTGAATGAATATGAGCTTAACAAGAAAGGAAAAGATGAGATTCATCAGGTTTTTTTGACCCGTTTCTGGTTACGATATTATAGTACAATTGAAGGAATTCTACTAAAATTGTCTACAAGAATATCTGTGTAGTCGGCTGTTCTTCATCGGCCTCCACATTTACAATTGACACATGACCTTTAGACATTTCAGCACTCCCAGAGGAGCTCCACCGAGGACGGATCAGCGTGGGTGCCAAGTTTCCATTCGTGTCATCTCGAAGCCATGTTTGAACAAATCCAAGTTGTGCCGTGATCATCTGGAAATTTAAGTTTTTCAATGGGACTCGTTCCAATCAGCAAAAATCAGTTTAACTAAGAAAATTTACCTGATATGCACCAGCCCGAATCGTCATCAATTTCTTTTTCTGGCTCGTTAAAATTGTCGAATGTGCACTTCGAATTCCTTTGTTGATAGCAGTCAAAATGACTGGGTAGGCTGTACACGAAATATACGGCAGTAAATGTGTGAATGTGGAAACAACGACCATCCAGTTATTGGCAATTGGGAATACTGAGAGAAGCCAGAAAAGACACCAATAGGGAGTCCAGCATACCAGGTATACTATCACAAACGCGGTGACTGTTCGACGGATGCGAAGAATAGAGACACAGTTGATACGATTGGAGCTGCCTGAAATGAGGTAAAGTTTATGGAAGAACTACGGAATTGTAAAGCTAATTGGTATCAAAAACACAGATTCAATTTTATAAGAATCAAATACTTACTTGAAGTCGTTTTAATTGATGAATATCGCCTTTTCAAAATCATCGGCACTCTCAAGTAGAAATAGACGTAGGCTGCGCTTGTAAGAACATAGCCGAATAGAAAAGCAAGTATGTTGAAGATTAATGCTGAAAAACTTATGATTTGGTTTTTTATACTTCGAAAGTGTATTTTACCGTAAGGGTACGGTGGATGAAAACTGCATACTGTGACTTCTGTCAAAATACCCTTCCTTGGAATGTTGTATGTTCTTGTGTCAGCAAAGATTACAACAGAAACCTGGTGAATTTACATAACATTGGTATGCATCAACTACAGAATATTGTACTTACAAAAAGCATAGCGACCGCAATGATTGCCATCCCAGAGTACATCCAGAACATACAGACCCACGGATTCAGTCCTTTTTGTGCAGACTTGTGTGACGTCATCCGTACGGATTCGTAGGATTCACGACTGATAAGCAGGAGAGCAAGAGGAATGACGAGCTTGTTGACAACTTCAATGATGTAGAACGACTAAAAGAATAAAATATGTTTGAATATTAATTTAAAAACCGTGAAAAAAATGTCCTGAAACTCACTTTGCAAGTCAATGATCCAAAAACCCATTGCTGGTGAATTTGGAAGTGTACATATAGAATCAGATGCGTTAGCACAAACAAATCAGCAATGCATATGAAGAGAATGAGGATCACCACTTTCCGTGGTACTGATGTTTTGTCGAAAAGAAATACAAGTCCAACCTGAAAGAATATTTCGTAGGTCGGTTTTGAAACAGTACAAAAACATCTTTGCGCGAAAGGTTCGTTGAACTTTGAAATAAACCACTCAATTAGCAGTTAAATTTTATTCTTATCAGTTCTTATATTGCAACAACAAGCTCACCTTCCACGAAACCCAAACGTTCCCACCAATTCCTATCAAAATAGTGATGACATATGCAATTGTGTTAATGGTCTGTGCCAATATTATCATGTCATTTTTATTCATTTTGATCTGAAAACGACGAACGATTTGAATGAATGATCTAAAATTTTTCAGTAGGAGAGCTAGAGATAAAAATGGATCAAACCATGAGTCAGAAGTGACGGAACAAGAAATACAAAATGGTGAACGTGTCCAGAGAGGTTTTTAGGAGGATAAAGTGATGTTAAAGACCAGAAAACGAAAACATTTTGGGAGACGATAGATTTGAGCTAAACTACATGATGACGGAACAATTGGGGCTTTTTCAAAAAAAAACATCATCCAAAATTGAATTAGTGAGAGAGAGATATAAATATGTTCTGGATAATATGAACTTTTCCACGTGTCAGAAAAAGCTCATGGCACTATCGATATCTGAGCAAATATAAAATTGTTCTGTAACCAATCAGATATTGATGAATTTCCATCATTCTCTTGTGCGATCGAACTTGAAACTTATTCTCTTCATCTTTCCGAAATGTGAAACTCATATTTCTCAACCAAGAATCTTTGAGATTCATGTGATCCCTTGAAGACAAAAAAAACGACAAATTCAAGTGGATTCATCTTTTTTGTTGCTCAAGTAGTGTCACCCGAAAAATCCACCCACAACTAGAATTATTCTCGAGACAATTTTCGGATTTCCGAAGGATCAGACACAATAAATCCAAGAACATTTTTAACCAGAACAGAACTGAAAGTCCTGCAAAATGTAGAAAATGAATCATATATAAATCAGAAACTTGATCATTCAGAGTTTTCTGTCCACAAGTAAGGAAGAGTCTACAACGAAAAATAAAAGCAGGAAAGGCGGAATAATAATCTGGTTTTAAGAGATATCCGTTCGTTCTACGACACATATGGGCGTTATGAAGAGGAGGTTCCAAAAAATATGGATGTATTTGTTAATGTCACGAATAAATAAATTTTTTAGAAAGCACATTCTCGCAAGATTTTATCACAAAATTCAAAGAACTTTATATAGTTTTTTGATGCTTGAAAAGCTGTTTATGCACATATAACAGCCCTAGTTCTAGAACAAAATTCTGATTCAATGTGACCGTTACATCATATGTGTTGGAACAAAAAATTATTTTGTGTTGCCCTTCAATCCCTGAATGACAAACTATACAAAACTTTCTTGAAGCTTAAATACTCAGATACAGCTTACAATATCTGGAAATTGTAGAAAATAACTGATGGCTCCTCATTATTTCAATGCGAAGTTTTTTAATATGTTAACTATTTCTAGTGGTTCCGTTAGATAACTTTTTTAGAACTCCTTTTTTCGTAAAGAAACAATTAAGTCGTTCAAAATCAAAATCATAAAAAGTGACCGTACACTGAGTTTTGACAGTATGACACGAAACTAAAGTAATATAACTAACGAAACGAGGGAATTTTTACATGTAAGAACACTACAAAAGAATCAACCAAAACAAAATCTCTGAAAATGAAAGAAAAGAGAAGTGAATAAAAAAGGAGGGGGACTCATTGTGTGTCTTGTACACACTACCAAATTGTTCATATCTTCCTCTTTCTAGGCAGCAAAAAAGGCTCACTATGAGGGTGGGGATGACTAGACGACTCGGGGCAGACCTACTGGAACAACAATTTTCTTTATTTTTTCTTCTTTCTTCTTCGTTGGTTAGAGGAGATGACAGATTTGGTTTTTTTCTTGTAGCTGAGAGTGTGTCTAGATGTTCCATTGAGACAAAAATAGGAAAAAAAGTGTGGTGGAATTTAGAGAAATAATTTGGATAGCATAGTGGAACTAAAAAAAAGAAGTCCCATCAGCTGTTCTGCGATTTCGACAGGATTTTGCATTTTTATAGCTCACAGAAAATTTTCACAGTTAGTTACTGAACTGCAAGCGTTCTATATATAATCAGGCTAACAATGTAGGTAAAAAAAACTCTATTACAGATTGTACCAAACTTAAATAATATATTGTGCTAATTTTTTTATTTTTCAATATTTCCCAATACGGTCTCCAGAAGGAGCGATGAATAATGTTTTTTTTTAATTTTTTGAAAGTTCATCGACAAGAGATAACTTTCATAAAAACGAAAGTGCTTCCAAAAAAGAGTTCCACCGAAAAAAAAGAAGCATTTCAATGAATAAGAAAAAAGGAGGAGTGGGAATCCAGAAAAAAAAGAAAATTTTCCCAAATCAAGTCGTAAATCAAGATCAGTGGAAGAGTGCCTTCCGATATGACTTCACGCACAAAGACGAGGAAAATGTAGTGAACGACGTAGACGTTTTCTAGGTTTTTGAAGTTTAGGACGTCACCGAAGGAAGAAGTAGAAGAAATACACAAAAAAAAGAAGAGAAGACGGTGAATGCATGAGCACTAGTAGAATCGCAATAATTCAGAATACATATTTTGACTAAGCCGTGTCAAAAATACAAATCTTTCAATTTTCACTACTGGTTGACTAAAAATCAAATACTACAAGTTTTTTGTACATTTCATTTTACAATTTGAAACTGAAATTTCTCAGAATAGACTATAACATCAATTTTGAGTTAATAGAGTTAGGCAGGTTCTTTACAACTCTACTCTCTTTCTTTCATTTTTCAGAAACAAAGCGAGAACAATCACACAAAACATAGAATCTGTTTCCAGTAGCAGCTTGTAGAAAGGAAAATGAAAAAAAAATAAAAAATCGGGTTTTCAGTTAGATAACTCAAAAGGTGGGGAAAACTGATTAGAAGACAAGAATTTTTTAATAAATTTTTCACGACAACATGAAAAAATAGCATGTTTTGGAGAAACCTGCTTCCCAGGAAAATTAGATTTGATTCGGAATAGAAGGTAGATTCAAAAAGCGAATGAAAGAAACAATGTTAACTAAACCAAAGATGACATAAGATAATAAATCAGGAAGTCTTGTAAGTCTTATAAAAAGGGGAAAAACAACGTGGTCATCCCGAAAAAAATAACTTCTGTTCCGAGGATACATCTTTGAGAGGGTGGTAAATTGTTCAGATACCGTCAGTTTTCGCTGCAACATCACTTCAAACAAAAACAAAAAAAAAGCGTAGTCGTGTAAAAATCAAAAAAAATTCGAAAGGAAGCACTTCTTCTGATTAGAAGGTGCTCCTCTTTTTACGATTTTTCTTTTTTTCCCGAAGAGAAAACTCTTGGACAATTGAGTTTCCGATTTTTCGCAACTTGTTTCATGATCACTATTCACCTCGACAGACATTTTTAAAAATGTCAAAGAAAATATTTATATATTCAGAATGAAGTATAATCTATGATTAAAAATGAAGGGCACAATTATCAAGTAAAATGATCAGGATAATTCAGGAAAACAAGTTTTTGTATGAAGAGCCACCTCCGTTTGTTTTTTTTCCTTCTGGTTTCAATTTTCAAGTATTCTGATACATAAAAAATCTTGCCGTCAATGAGTTTCAAATAACTTTTACAGTAAAAACCGATGTTCGACACTTTCCACGAGACAACATATTACACATAAGATCCTTGTAGCACACATTTCTGATATTTTACAAAAAATTCAAATCCTAAAATCCTACTTTCACAGAGAAACGAATAATTTGATCATTTCATTTTACTGATTTTCATGTTTTTCAGAAGCCAAGGATGATCTGCCAATCCCCCAAGTGAGTACTCTGTCTAGACTCAAAGTGAGAAATTTTATCTTGTAAAGCTAAAATTAACATGAAAAAGTATAAAGTATAGAAATCCGAGAAACATGAGACTCGACTTTTGGTTTTTTCTTTTCTGCTTCTTCCTTGTATTCTTCTTTTCGTCTTTTGAAGCATTTTGATTCCACATCAATGATTCGAGGTAGATACTCAACGACTATAAGTCTCCGGTACTATTACTCAGGGGCTATTAGGTGATCTTGTACTATGTAGTACAAGAGCCAATATTTGGCTCTTGTACTAAGGATCTTGTACTATTTCCGCCACTTTGAATGTCTCATGTGCTATGACTATTGTCTCAGGTACTATGACTGTTGTCTCAGGTACTATGACTACTGTCTCATGTACTATACCATTGTCTCATAGACTATGGATCTTGGACTATTCCTTCTTTGTGCTGTAGCTCATGTGCTATAAACGTGTTTAAAGTGATGTTTCTCTAGCCATATCTTCATCAAACACTATTTTTATTCATTGTCTTTTCAGAGAAGTAGTTATTTTTGTCATAAAGTGACAAGCGAAAATAATTGGGATCAGAACGAGTAGTAGAATGGGTGGGGATCTATGGAGCAAGTGGTTGGTTAAAAACAGCCCCATAAATGCGTTCCATGTCATGTTCTGCTCAAGGAAATTCTTTGTTCCAAAAATCCCGATGAACTCTCTGGCTCTCGTAAAAGAGACGAGAATGATCTGTGGATCGTAGACAAGCTTGATAGAAACCGGACGTCCTTCCTTGCCGATTCGGTATCGAGCGGATTCCACAGTAGGATTCTTCTTGAGCCGAGTTGTTGTGGTGGATGAGCCATCATGGCAAGTCGAAAACAACACATCCTGGGAAAAAAAGCAATGATAAGTAATAGGAAATGGAACTCACGTCAGTCTCTCCTCTTTGATAGCATCTAGTTGTCGTGCAGCGAACTCCAAAACGAAGGTAAGGCTGAGCAGTTCCTTCTGTGCGCGGTAAGGTGTGATCACGACGACTTGTCGAGGATCGATATTGGTGTTTCGCAGAAGTCTTCTGGAACAGTTCCCCACAAGTTCGCACTCGCATTCGTTCGAACGGGAATCTAAGACTGGTGTGCTGATGTTGTTGTGGAAGATGAAGTGAAAGCTACTTGTTCGATATACTCGGGATACTCGATATTTGGGAGAGTACTTTCCTAGCAGTATTAGATCAGCGATAGAAGGATGTGCTGGAAAAACTGAATCGTTAGCCGAAATCAAAATTCGAAAGTGCTATCATCTCATGCGCTTTTGTCTCATGTGCTACGACTTTATGTGATATTGTTTCATTTTTTTTCTTTTTCAATTTCTTCTTTACTTTTGTTAATAAGTAAGTTTCAATGATTAAATCAGCCTAACGTATCGCATATAGTTATTAGAAAAGGCAATATCACTTGAGAATTAGCACTGCAGACGATTTTATAGCTTTTTCTCGAAGGGGCATAGCACATGAGCCAAAAGTCCAAAAGCCATAGCACATGAGCCAACAAACGTTGCACTAAATACTTTTCGCACAGCCCTAACGACTATTTTTTAGCTTTATTAATCTGTCATGTCTTAAAATGGCTTACCCTCTGGCGTTATTGAAGCACCCAACGTTCTGTAGAATGTGGGTGAAGAGACGACAGTTGATGACATGGTAGTCCCAAGGAAGACTGTCGTGAAGTGGGCAAGCTTCATCGTAGATATGAATAAATGTCAGACTTGCACATTATTGTTGTCTAAGAGCCAAACATTGATAATATAATATAATAGCTGTTACCGCTCCGGATATCGTTTTTTGAGGTTGTCTGCCATCAACAACGTCGTTTTTGTCCTGGGTCCTGTATTTCCGATCAAACAATCCTTACTGTTCCTGGCTAGGTTTGCAACTTGTTTACGGGTGACAGGGAATCCCATGTCTTTTCCAACTTTCGCACTGTCTGATACACTTCTATGAGGCATAACAACTTTTTTCATCGTATCGGCAACTTTCGACTGAATAGAGTGTGTCTTTTGGCCGAAAATTTCCATAGGTTTCCAAATAGACTGATGTCTGTGCAGGACTTTTCTCTTTGGACCCAGTGTTGTTTTTGACCACCAGAAACCATCGTATGGATTCGATTCATTTGTTTCTGCGGGCACCTTCAGTAAAAAAACACCGTTGTGCTTCAAGTTTAAGAAATGTCCATCATCAATTTCATCAGCTAAAATGAACCTGAAAGAAGTAATGCTGTGAAAAAAATATATATTTTTTGTGTTACTGACTTATTGGCAGTGATCAACTGCTCAAGTGCTTCCGATTTGAGGAAGGCGCGTTCCAAATCCATCCTTTATGCGGCGCTATAGTAGTTGGGGGGGGCCAAAAAATTTTGGCACTTGGGCAATGGAGGCCTAAGCCTGGTTTAATAGTGGGGTATAGAGTTTCTGGAAGTAAAGCGAGTTGGCACCCTATGAAAATAGGCTTAGTAAACACCGAAAAAGGCTTTTTCAGGGGCAAAAAGTTGATTTTTTTTTCCAAAAATATCGATTTTCAGCCAATTTTGGCTCTAGCTGAAAATGAGCTCCAAATGATTTCTAGTTGATCGCAAATGGTTTCAAGCACGTTTACAATAACTCACGAACGTGTTCCTGTAAAAAAAGAGCCCTAAAATAACCCCCTTGTGACAAAAATCTGGTGGCCCCCCCCAACTACTATAGCGCCCTTTATGCTAACCGAGACTTTTTGTTTCACAAAAAAAACTATGAAAGTGGAAGTTTGATGAGCTTGCAGCTTTTGGGGTGGATGCGCCAATGGCGTGTGAAGAGGATGAGCCGTTTGCTTGAGAAGATCGTCCTGAAATTAAATATGCTAGTGTTAAAAAATTTAATATGAAGGAAATATATGAAAATTCGCTTGAAAAACCGAAAAATAGGACCGAAATAGGTAAAAATAGGCGAAAACAAATTTAGAACAAAAAATGTTTTGACGCGCGGCCGCGTCGGTGACCTCGGCCACCATCGTGTAGTACGGGGGGACAACGCTGCGAATGAATTTTCCAGCTTTTTTCCGCAGAAATGATAGCTTTTCTTCGTTTGTCTTGCTATTTCAATGCTGGTGGGACTATGCAACCAATCAAATACCCATTTTTTACCTCTTTCTTGCAAAAAAATCAATACCTGAAACGTTTTTGTCTCATGTGCTATAGATCAAGCGCTATTGTCTCATGTGCTAATTTCTTCTTTTTTTTGCTTATAGAACAACAATTCGATCAGTAAATCGACCTTACGTATCACATATAGTGAATAAATAGGCAGTAGCACCTGAGAAATAGCAATTAAGACAATTTCGCTGTACTGCATACAATTTTATAGCTTCCATAGAGACATAGCACATGAGCCAAAAGTCCAGAAGCCATAGCACATGAGCCAACAAACCTTGCACTCGATCCACAAACATAGCACTAGAACAAAAAAAAGGCGAAATATGCCCTTGATCTCATTAAACTTTCGCAGAAAAACTATTCAAGAAATACTTTTTTTGGGAAGACAATTTTTCCCACAGTCCTGATGCTGAACACATTTCTATACACAAGATGTCTCAGAACTGTAACGAAATTTAGTATTACTTGAAATAAAGTTACTTTCCTAATTTTCACACATCATTAGAATATTATCGACAGCTTTTTTTTCTGTCCCTGTTACCCTTACATCCTGTTCCTCCTCTTTCAACGTGTTCTGTTGCTCATCTGTTGCCCCTTCAACGTGTTCTTTATTCTGAGATTACCCCACAAAACCATGTTCTTTGGAACATTTCTTAGAAAAGTTTTGACAAGAATAAAACACGAAGTAGCACTTTGTAAATCTTTTTTGCTTTTTTACAGGCCCCTTTAGCACGTGAGTCACGAATTCTATAACTATAGCACAAGGGCGTAAAGTCCAAGATCCATAGTCCTAGAGACAGTTGTCATAGTTCATGAGACAGTTGTCATAGTACATGAGACAGTTGTCATAGCACCTGAGACAATAGTCATAGCACATGAGACTTTCAAAGTGGCGGAAATAGTACAAGATCCTTAGTACAAGAGCCAAATATTGGCTCTTGTACTACATAGTACAAGATCACCTAATAGCCCCTGAGTAATAGTACCGGAGACTTATAGTCGTTGAGTATTTGCCATGATTCGATTGTGGCGATGAAAAAGGAAAAGGACGGACACCTGCCATGATATTTTATTTCTTATGGCCACATGGTGCAGTCGAAAATGAAATTTTTCATAGGAGTAGGGGTGAGAAAAAAAGTTTCGAAAGTTAAGAATATGTCTGTAATCTTTTTGTTTGGTTCTTGACACCCCGAAAACACATTTCCAATTCACCAACATTATCAATAGATTACGTCTTCAGGGTGTCAATGGCGTTTAACTAGGTGGGTTTTGTGGGCAAAGAATGAATTTTTTTTCTTTGATAAGTCTGATGATTATGAATTATGATCAATTTGAATGGCCGTAACTGTGATCAAATAGACAGACAATTATGGTGAAATTGTTCATAAAATGGAAGATAGAAAACTTCATGAATGTGCTTTTACAGAGCTACGTCAGTTCCTAGGAAAGTTCACTATATGAATTTTTACAGTATGAATGAAACAATAATTATCATCATTCGGAATATCTTGAGCATCGTGAACTAAACATGAAAAAAAAAACCAAACGGAATGTGCAAAAGAAATTAATATTGTTTTCCATGAGTTTCTTATAACTAAAAAAGCACAACTTTTTTAAAAAAATATTACGTGTTTCGTTCCCGATCAGTTTTGGTACATACAGTTTTAGATTGTGCCTAATAGATTTTTTAATCTCACGTGAACCTCAAAAATCTCATTTGACCTAACTCTCATCGGAGCTCGAGTACTAAATTAACATGTTCTTTATAATGTGGTTTATGATTATTGATGACTGGAGAGGGCATGATAAGAAACGATAGTTTTTTATTGTTTCCTGAACAAATCGATACGAAATGCTACTAGTTATTCTTTACTTTCTACTCAATTTTGCCGGGTTTTTCGCATTTTTAACGATTTGGAATTGGCTGCCAAAAGTGAGGCGTCTTCTACCTTTTTAGTTAAAGTTATCTTTCAACAGCCAAAACCATTCGATTACACTACTATTCCTGGGATGAAACTGAACGTTTCGACTGCGGAAGAGATTCCAGAAATGGTTAAATTTCCTGGAGACACTGTAAACAAGGAGTTCAAAGGGAATTTCGAAGAGATTAGCGAGTAAAAACTTCATTCGTCCAGGAATCTTTGAAAATGATTGAATTGTTTCAGGAAAAAGTTTGATTTCCGTGAACTTCTTGATTTCCTTTACATAAAATACGGTCCATTGAGCTCATTCTGGTGGTCTTCACGATATGTTGTCGTAGTATCCGAGGAGAAACTAATTGGAGAGCTGAAAAGATTCAGAGCCAGTTTAGTTTCAGTGTCCCCTTTTTCCGTAGGTTGGTACTAAAAACGGTCTTAGAGATAGTAATTCAAAATGGAGTCTTCAGGAAGCTATCTTCATGGTCATACAAAATACTGTACCACCACCAGATTATCTTCCCTAAATATTCGACCCGGAAGCCAAGAAATTGAACTGGACAAAAATTTATCAGAAGCGGTTCAGAATCACTTGACGACGACGCTGAACGATATTGACGATATAGAGGATGCAAATGACATGACCAATGTGACCCAAACAGTTCAGAACTTGAAACAAAGTAAAGTGCAATTGAAGAAAACTCGAAAATCATTGAGTCGTCCTTTAGTGGTGGTATTTGACGAGGAGATTTGGGTAGATGCACATCCTATTCCAAAATTTGTGAGTTTCGGGACCCCTTGCCTTTTTTCAGAAAGAAATATTCTATAAATAGATCGATATGTTTCAGATACCCATTGTGATTCATACATCTGAAATTATCAAAAACTGGAGTGATGACGAGTTATTCCCGAAATTCTATGCCCAACTCTATTGGCTCCCAGGGTTTTCAATGATCGCTGACATATCATAGGGGTTCTTCAAATACATAAATTTAACAACTTGGAGTTACATAGAATAAAGTTTATTATTTGCAAGTTATTTGCTATTTCATGGCGAAGTGAATGGCATGGTGACCATTTTACCGGCGGTACCTTTAAATGGTTCGGCGTTGGGTGCCAAGCTTTCAACCCATGTTAGAAGGGATCGGGTTATAGTGGCATATGATTGGAAATCGACTTGGGTAGAGAATGTGGCAAAGCAGTCGTCAAGGAGAAGTTGAAGCTGAAAAATTGAATGATTTAAAAGAAAAAACAGATAAAAATCTGAACACTGTGTCATTGTTGCATACTGAAACTGATACTTTACCATTTTAACTTGAATCGTGGATTGACTAGAATCTGGTACAGACGAAGCCATCTGTTCGTATTCTGAAGCAATCACTTCCAATGCAGCTGCTTGTGCGTTCAGTTGATTGAGTTGTTTGTCGGCGTCCGAGATGTCTGTTTTGAGCTGTGACATGAAATCACATGCTCTGAAAACAAAAAAAAATAAGTGAAACTTTTTTCGAACGGTTGAACTTTTTTCTTGAATTAGTACAGTATCTTAATATCTGACGTTTTTAAGAGATATCAAGCGATGTATTAGACCACACATTCGAGAAGAAAAATGCATTACCTGAACAGAATCGCAGCATTTGTTGTCTTGCATCCTAGTGATGTCGTCGTTTGCGGAATGAGATCTTTCAATTCATTGTATCCACTCTAAAAACACTGACTTTAAAATTCCAATAAAGTCCAGTATTCAAGTTAACATTAATTGCTTCTCTTCTTTGTCGTTCACATCTCAGATGGGTTGCCTTCTTCCGATCTGTGCTGAAACCCCCAGCAGTGGCAGGGGTGTTTGGTGCGGACGGCGAACTTGATGATCCTTCTGGAGACATCATCTCAAGATTCTCTTCTTTTTGGGAAGAACTCGCTGCTGCTGATCTTGTTCGCGAATTTCTCATGACTGTAAGCTTACATGTAAGTAAGTCCATGTGATTATTAATATAATGGTTCGACGTGCTCAATCAAGTGTGTTAGATGGTAGTTTTCTGGACAATGAATACCTTCATGATTTTTTGAAAATTTCATTGAATAAACAATGAAAACTTTTTAATTGAGAACTTTTTTTCTGATGTTCTCAAAATCAATACGTTTGATCACGCGTCTGACTCGTTTTTTCCTAGACAACGATACTCCGAGAATCCGCATGCGTGCGTAGTTTAGCGTCGGCGCGGTTCTCGCTTTTTCTCGCATTTTTCGATTGGTTGCCCTGCTTACTCGCACTTTTTTTCAACCTGTTTTCTGATATGCACCCAAATCTCAAACGCTAAGTATTGATGTCGATATCTGAAATATTAACAATAAGTCCGATAAAGTAAATTTTTGGTGGAACAGTTTTTCATAATTTTCTGCCGATATCGTTCAGTTTTGTAATCGGATACAATGTTATAGAAGCACGAGCGACCATTAACAATTTTATTCGGTGTTTTCTGTTTATTTGTTTGAACTATCTTTCTTGGTTTGCATAATAGCATTGATATCTATAATATGACAGATTTCGAAATTGAATCCGAATATGCTACGTTTTTTTCTGATTCATAATCATTTTTTCCATTTTAGGACCGCATAACATTCGTTTGTTCAAATTAGAAAACTTCGGCGCAAAAGGTCAATTCTATAATTGTTGTGCGTTAAAAGGTTGCTTAGCAAAAATGTCGTAAACTCGCGTTGCCTAGGAATATAGACTTTCGGACAATTGCGTCCCCATATCAAACAATTTTTCTTTTCTTTCCTGACCTTGTCTAAATAATTAGCAAAAATTCTAGATGTACGACCTACCTATTTCTTGTTGTCTTTTTTTTGTCTGTATAAAATTTACTCATTATTTTAAGGCAATGTCGAACATCGCTCTCAACCGATTGCAACGAGAATGCAAAGAAGTTGTCACTAACTCCGAAGTCAGTGAGACCGGAATAATGATCGAGATTCTGAACGAGAATCTCACTGAAATCAAGGTGGGACTTTTCAGAATGTTCATTTATCTCCTATTACCAACTTCAGGGACACATCCGTGGTCCACCAGACACCCCTTATGCGGGAGGCATGTTTGACTTGGACATCAAAATTCCAGAGGCTTATCCGTTCTCGCCTCCAAATGCAAGTTTAGAAGCTGTCGTTCTAATTTTGTATACGTCACTTTTTAGGTGAAATTTACGACGAAAATCTGGCACCCAAATGTAAGCTCTCAAACCGGAGTTATTTGTCTCGATATCTTGAAGGACCAATGGTAAACAATTCCACTTTTAAAAGTTAAATCTCCACTTCTTTTCTTCAGGGCTGCGTCTTTGACTCTTCGCACTGTTCTTCTCTCGATTCAAGCTCTCATGTGCTCACCGGAGCCCAAAGATCCTCAGGATGCTGTCGTCGCCAAGCAATACATGGACAAGCCTCAAGTGTTCAAAGTTAGATACTTACTATCAGAATAGCCGTCACCACTTATTTTACAGGATACCGCCGCATTCTGGACTCTGAAATTTGCCAACGGAACGGTCCCTGTCAACGCTGAATACCAGAATCGCGTTGACAAACTCAAGGATATGGGAGTTCGTGAGGTATATTTTCATGTAGCTTTAGTGTCCGTTTCAAATTTATATCTTTAGGAGGAAGCAATCAGCGTGTTGAGCTGCAACAACTGGGATCTCAACCGTGCCACTGTCTACATTTTCTCTTAAAGAGCTGCGCCCTGCCCCCGATTCCGTTTTCGTGATATTCTTCTTGAACTATAATTCGTTTCCTTTTTGTGTCTAACTCTAAAACGTTCAGTGTTCTCTATTTTCATCTCGCTAACCGTTCCCCCTCCACTGGTGTTCTAATTACCAAGAAAAATGTTCCCATCACATGCGTGAATAGATTCAGGAAATCCCAGGAATTTTCATTTCTTTCCTCCTTCTATTTTGCTTTTTCTGCACCTAGATTCATTTCCTTCTTTGCTTATTTATTGTTTCCGCCCTTCATTTCCGTCTCTATCGTTTCTCCACCGATCAATCCTCATGTCGAACTGAATTTGTTCCGATTTTATACAAACCTTCGGATAGTTCACTCGCTCCGGAGGAAATAATTCAATTAATTTTCGTTTCTTTTTGCTTTCAACGATACTCTTTCCGTGAAATACAATGACGGAGTTTTTACCTTTCGATTTCCTTCAATGTACTATTTTTTGACGACTATCGTTCTGAATATCTTTTTCGCTGTTTCATGCTATTATAAATTGGAATTCCATTAGATAAATTTTTTTAGAAACTTCTGAATGCCGTTATCACAGGAACAGAAGTCATCAGAAGTACGTGGCACACAAGAGAAAAAACTGAAGCCTTGCTGTGCCTGCCCTGAAACGAAGAGAGTAAGTGTAGAAATCGCGCGAGAACACAAATTAGGAAACATTCTCAGCGAAATAATTTTCTTCTATTTATTACCCCATCAGTTAAACAGTGCTTCATCAAAAACACGATCTTTAATTTTATATACAACTTTTTAGGTCCGAGACACGTGTATCGTTGAGAACGGAGAAGAAAATTGCGGGAAGCTGATTGAAGCACACAAAGCGTGCATGAGAGCTGCTGGATTCAATGTCTGAAAAGATGATAATCTAGTTGTTATAGTGTTGTAGCTAGTTGTTTTTCTTTATGTTCCCTATGGCTTTAAAATGAACTTCTATTTCTCATCTTCGATTCCAATCAAACATCGTTGACCTTCGTTAATATATCTAGGATCGCTCAATCAGGTTATCACTACAATATACTCTTTTCAGAAAAAATGGACAATAAGTTCCCAAATTTGAAAATTGAGGAAGCCGAAAGCTTGCATTTAGAACTCAATCGGCTGTATGGAATTACAAAAGATAAGGTGGAAATTGTGAGGAATGGGTAATCATTCATGAAACGATTTAAGTTGAAAACTATTATTTTTCAGAAACGCTTCAAATGATAGTAAGCAGTTGACGGGTGATGTGAAAGAAGCGCAACGTCTTCTGAGAACGATGCAAATTAAAATTTCCAACTTAAGAAATTTAGAAAAATCTGTATCGAACAAAAGCGCCAAAACTCTTTCTCGAATGATGATTTCAGATTCCTTCATTGACCGATCGGAAAACCGTAGAAATACATGTGCTGAGTCATGAGAAGCAAATGAATCAATTGCAGAGAAAGCTAAAAGAAGGCGCCGAAGAAGTAGGAAAAGATATCGGTACTGTGCACTCTGAAAACAAATATGAATGACACAAAATTTTCTAGCTGCCGGCGAACGGCGTTCGTTGTTACTGACGAGAAATGGGAAAACGGCGACCGGAAATATCAAAATTGCAAGCCAGGAAGAGGTGGGTTGACAAGAATCAGTCCTCCCAAACAATGGTACTTTTTCAAGAGAGCCACACGTCTGCAAGATCTCGTCGCCCGAATGTCACAACAAGTGGATAGTGGAGAACAGGCAATGAGTTCATTAGTTCACTCTTCCTCGGTTCTCGGACAAACCCAATCGGAATACGATAATCAAAAAGGACATATAATGACTGGAAACAAACTGCTTTCAAAATATGAACAACGAGAGTTCACCGAGAAAATACTTTTAGTGTTTTTCTTTCTCTTTTATTTTGGTGTTGTTTATTACATTCTTCAGAAACGGGTATTCTCATGGTTCAAAATATTCTGAATGTTTACAATAAAGTGCTGTGATTAAATAAAATTCGTTAATTTATCGAATGAATATTAATTTTTGTTCAAGTTCTTTTTTCCAAACTGTGAACTGTTTACAAACACTTGTTATCTTGCTATGAAATAAGTTGCCTACCTACATAATCGTCAACCATAAAACATTTAATTCGAAGTTTTAACGAGAAGATGACGTCAGCTACCGATGAAAAAACTATCAACATGGTGGATTTAGTTCACGAGCTCGCCGAGTTACTCAGGGAAGCCAAAGATGATGTAAGTGTTCCCCGATCGAGACATATTCAGCCAAATCGGATAGTTCAGCTCCTGATCTATCTGCGAGTCTTGGGGCTTTAACAAATCAAGCATCGCTTAGTTTTTCCACACTGTCTTTCTATATTTCAAATCAAATTTTAGGAAGCCAAACGACTACTCACTCATCATCCAAATCTACTAAACTACAACGACGATTCTGGAAGATCAACTGTTCACTTTGCTGCTGTCGGTGGAAGTCTTCCCCTTCTCCAGTTCGCCTTGCTTAATGATCCAGACTTGGCGGGAAAAGAGGATGATGTAATATTTAAATTTTGTTTAAAAAAAGTAAATTAATGCTTTCCAGCTCGGATGGACACCGCTTATGATTGCAAGCTCTGCAGGGCGCGTTGAGATAGTACGGTACCTGTTGGCAATCCCAGGTATCAACGTCGCACATGCCAACAGCAACAAGCAGACAAGTCTTCACTATGCATGCAGCAAAAACCACGTGGAAATCGCCAAACTGCTGATCGAAGCCGATCCGACTTGCATCAATCTGGCAGACAAGTTCGGTGCCACCGCACTCCATAGAGCCGCTAGCCGCGGAAATGACGTTATTGTTCGAGCGTTGGTTGCCACAGGGAAGTGCAGCGTAGATCGTCAAGATGGAGAGGGAAACTCAGCATTGTAAGCAATCAATTCTATTTGTACAAATTCGAGTTTCACATTAAATCTTTTCAGGCATCTAGCGTGTGATGAGGACCGCACCGACGTTGCACTTCTTCTCGCGCATCGCGGTGCTGACATCGGGCTAAATAATAAAGAAAAACAAACACCGCTTCAGTTGGTCAAAAACTCAGAATTGCGTCAGAGGCTGAAGTCGTTGGTGACGCAGAAACAATAATTTCAATATGGATAATTTATTTTCCTCTTTCCCGTTTTTTGTGCATTACTTGTTGAACCGAGAATATTATTCTTTCCTATCATAATAAAATATACATTTGACATCAGTTGCATCGGGGACTGATCCATAAAGTGAATATATTCACTAAAGATCTGGGAAATAATTCTGATTGACTATGTAGGAATTCCACCATTCGTGGGTCATTTCAGGATTTTATCAATCAGTTCAGGATTTTATCAAGAGCATTCTCAAAAAAAAGTTAGAGTTTATTAATGTTTTCGACGACACTGAAATAAAAATAGAGATCAAATACCCATGGGAGAAAGTGAAATTATTGCACGAGAAGTTATCTAAACTATATACTTTGGAACGATTTTTTCTGTGATAAAATCCTGGAATCTCGACTATCACATCTTGTGTACGTTGTGTTAATGGAATGTGAACGCTTTTCCTCGCGAGACCCATATTTCGATCGCAGTGTGTTGGCTAGTCGTCGGCGAAAGCTAGAGGACGATAAGCAGAAAACCACAAAGTTCAAACTTTTCCCAATGACAACCAAGAAAGAGGTTATTGTGGTCATATGGTACCTGGAAAAATTATGATGCTTGGCTAGTTCCGTAATGATCCGCTTACCAATGGGAGTCCAATCGCTCTTTTAGCAATGAGTTCACAGTTAAAACCACTGCAGAAGGAGCCTAAACTTTTAAAAATATTTTTCTTCCACTCCAATGAACTTCAAACCTGAGTTATAGTGAATGAGGTCACCACAGCGCAAACAGTAACGGCCACTCGATGCTCGGTTCTTTGCTGTAGAATCTGATCGGAATGCCTTCGGAAAAGTGTTCCAACGAAGGGAAGTGCCACATCACCAGCTTTTCTCATCCTTGCCGACACCCTCCCGAGAGAGGCATACATGAAGAACGAGCGTTTTTTAACATAATATAGAAGCATCATGTTTAGCACCACTAGTAGAATCATCGGAAGGAACACCACTAGTGCTGCATTGGCAGCTCTGGTGGCCGCCACATACGTACGTAGTGCTGGTGGTGAGATGTTTGTACGGTTATTGGGCCACACGTCTAAGTTAACATCCAGACAAACTGCCATAATCTGAGAGGCATTACAGAACGACTTTATGAAGCAGTGATGGCTGACATGGTTATAGAATGTCAATGCTGCACAACAGGATAATAGCGTTAAGAGTCCTGTTGTTAGCTTCCCACGTGACGGAGTAGTGAGCCGATGTAAAGGAGACCGTACTCCAGCAACACGCTCAAAACATACACCGACCACCAGCCTTGAATATATGTCGTTAAAACTGTTTTGAAAAGAGAGCATTTACCAAATAGCAACTGCTGACGTCCAGTTGGCGAATGCAATCAGATGCATTTTGGATGGCAGATAAAGATATCGAAATGTGTAGTTGAAAGCGAATCGGTCAAAGTTAGCCAGAGAATGTGGGATGATGAGTATTAGAAATGATACATCACAAACGGCTAGACAAGTTAAGAAGATGTTTGCTCTGTAATAAGTCGTGTCAGAGTATATGACTCTTGAATCTAGAGACTGTTTCGCTGATCTCACCTTGACATAAAATCATTATTCACCAGAACCAAAATTGTCAACGCATTTCCCACAACACCAAATAGACATATTGGTGGAAACAATACTGTATAGAGAAACGCTTCTAAATTGGATCCGGAAAGCCGAAGCTGTGATTCTGGTAGACACAACGAACTAGAGTCCATTCTAGTTTTGCATATCTGAAAATGATCAAGTACGAATTATAATTATTTGAAAAGAACAAATCAAAACGGAAGTAACGGTAAAAAACGGAAGGATATTGAGATGAGGGGAGAAACGCAAGAAAATTTTTATGAAAAAAGTTTTATGCACTTCATGCACGTCTGATGAAATGAAAAGGAGGAATGAAATTTTATAGAGGAAAAGAGAAACAAAGTAATCATTCTTTCTTGGTTCAAGGAGGAAAATGAAAAGATGAGAGAAGTTTTTGGGTGACGTTGAAAAAACAAACATGGAAGATCCCGAGTGAAGATTAAAGTTGGAATAAGAGCTGTGGCAAAGTGTCATTCTAATATACTATTCGCAAAACATGTGACAATTTTGTAAAGGGAAAACAAGAAAAGTGTAAAGATCAAGGTGGAAATTCATATACACTTTTTGGTCAAGCTTCACCAGAAGCATCCATATTTTTCACTGTTGATACTCACGATATTTTTGGTAAGCGAAGATAAAGGAGCCCGAATAAAAGTCCCATTGCCTTTATCGTACAATATTCATGTTAAGTAAACACTGTGTGCGGTCAACAACAACTCTCGAAAGCATCATCTAATTTGCCCTTGAGGCAAAGTGCATTTTCTACATTTTCTTGAAACGAGACCACCCTCAAAATCTGTGTGCACTTTTCACGACAAAAAGGAAATAGAATTGGAATGAGACAAGAGAAAGATAGAAAATGAACAAGATTTGATAGATCGAGGAAGAAGACGACATATTACAACATGACAAGGAACATGAGAGCCCTATGAACAACTTATTTCAAACGATGATGACCCGGAGAGGGAATTTATATTTGGTTTTCCGCTTACGTTTGTTGTTTCTTTTTGAGGTTTTTTGTATGAGAGAAAGGGGAAGTTTCGGGCTAGATGTCTGAGTTGACTAATGGACATTCTTTGAACACAGAGGAAAAAATTACAGAGCATTGTGCGTCCTAGTTTCATTGATATATTGATAACTCTCAAAGTTAATGGCTTCGAGCCATGAAAAGTGACTTTAAAATGTCTATAGGTAATTTTGTAGAGGTGCTCTAAACAGTTCATTTCAATCCTCGAACAGATTCCTACGAATTGATAAAGCAATGCATATAAATTTGTCAAATTGAAAGAAATCGATGTTGTAGCTTCTAAAAAAACACTTCATAAGGAAAGGATTTTTGCTTGTGAAGACGGAGAATACAGGTGCTGTCTATAGACTACTATCCGATTGGTCATGAAATTTCGGATTTTGGAAAAGTTGAAAAAAGGCATAAAGTCAGTCAACAATATAGGATCATTAGAAAGGAAGATAGATGGACGTGGAAACCAGGCTCTTTTTGGTTTTGAACAGGTGAGTAAACAATGAATAGACAGGCGGAGTAGAAAAAAATTAGGAGGTGGAAGGATGGAACAATGCGTCCAAATCATTTGTTTCCATTTTTTAAATTTGTGTCAATTTGAAGTTTTGTGGGCAGAACAACACGTTCTTTTAATTCGACGAATAACATGAGAACTTATTTTTGTGCTCCATATCTCAAAAAACACGTAGTTTCCAATTGCTAATCTTACAGATATCCCAGTAAAATTTTTTTCAAACTTGCATTCGGAACAGTAAAGAAGTTTGGACCAAAAAAAAACACATCCGTGAAGACGAAGAAGAACGGAAAAACATACACTATATGGTCTTTTCTACATGTTTTCTGCTGTTAAATTGGATTTTAAGGTGTAGAGGGAAAAGATGATAGAAGAAGAAAGAATGCAAAAAGGAAACGTAGAGGAAAAATTGGATTTGAATGTATGTATCCATTTTGGAGAAGGAAGATAACCAATACTATAGGACACCAGAAACCGGACTGATATAGCCTGACGAATACCACATGAACCTATACTAACTCATTTTCCTTCAGCGTTTGGAGTTGTTTTTTTTTTCAAGTAGCAACACATATCACTGTATTGATGTGAGTTGATGAGATTCAGAACTCATCGTGGACCACAAAGTATGTAGTACTAGGCGTGCTGTCTCTCAGTGATTCAGTTGAAAAATGGAATCATGTTACGTGTAAAACGAGGTGGAACACTTCGCTTGAACCCTTTTCTCTTACTCCTCTTACACCGTTTTTATGACGTACGAAATGCCAAAAAACAGACCACTTGGAGGGGAACCGCAAAGAAGAGAAGGAAGGAAGCATAAATTTTTTATAGCTAAGAAGTCTTGGGAAGAGCATTTTTCTTTTGTTTTTTGTAGGGAAAAATGCTTTAGTTTTTAGGAGTTAAAAACCAAAAGTTTAGGGTGACGAACAAGGTTCTAAACATCCGAGAACTAAAAAATGGTAGTGTGTTCCAAAGACAAATTACGAATCAGCGAAAAGCAACCAAGTTCTTTCAGGTATTTAATCCAAGTACCCAAACCATTACAAATCTTTTAAACCAAAAACAAGAATACGGACACTCAGCTGATTTCGATCCTTATCCCGATCGGAAGATGAATGAGTCAGAAATGAGAGAGCAAGAATTGGAAAAGGGAGAAGGCTGAGGATCACACAAAACTTGATGGATTATTATGAGAGAGAAAAAGACTGAAAAGATGAAAACAAAAATAAAGGGAAGTACCTTCGAGGTGAGGGTGGAAGATAGAAGATGAGCGAGTGGAAACGGGAGGAGAGGATAAGGTCCACTTCTGGAAACAAAAACACACACAATATCTACCACAATTGAGAAAATATCCAACAGGACAACTAACCATAATAAAATACAATACTTGGCTGTCGAAAAAATAATTTTGCATGAGTTTTACAGCCAACATTTGTACTGCAACAGTATATATATTTTAGGACATACACTAAGAGCTTGCGAAAAAAAAACTATAAACTTATTTCGTCTCGAATTTGAGTTATCTCTTGCGAACCTGTTAAAACGTATTGTATAATTATTGGTTCCCAAAAAGCTTTATATTCCCTTTTCTCAGACCAGCCTATTCCCGTAACATTTTTATACCTAGATTTCGTTTGAGGAATATTTTTGAATGGATTCCGAGATCGAATGCGTTTCTAACAACTAATACTAATATACAATCATACAACTCTTCATTGTTGTCCAAGGGAGTTCGTTGAGCGGAAAAAGTTAATCTTTTGAAAATTCCGTGCCTTCCTCGCGTTTAACATCCCCGTTTCTCGATGGAAGAATGAGAAAAAAGAAAAAGAACAACAAGGAAAATAACAAAAACAAAACGATAATTTTCTTTACGGCAAATACGGGATGTGTGGAATTCGATCGAATATGAAATTTTTGAGAAAAAGAGAAAGGCTTCTTTTTTCTGGACTCCATTTTCATAGAATATTCTTCAAAAAAATTATTCGGAAAACATTTTATCCATAACAAGAACGGCTTCTTCGAGTGAGAATTCTATTGATTTTCAAATGATCGTATTTTCGAAACCAAAATCTTAATGTAAATTTAAAAAACAAATAAACAATACACATTCAGCTCTCAAGGAATCAAAAGACCCACGCAATTACACACTGAAGATTGTAGCTTTTAAATTTTAGATTTTTCTGAATAATAAACCAGAAGCCATTGAACCTCACGAAGTCTCAACTACTATTTTTGCCTTTCAACAACTAGGAAATATTGAAGAGAGATAAAAAGAAAGATAAGAACCTGTCAAGAGGTTTGCGGATACCGGATAGGTCGCGTTGACTAGCGGAGAGAAAGAGAAAGAGCACACGTGCACTTTTTTCAACTACTACGTTTTAGGAGGTGACGCCATAGAAGAAGCTGGAAGAAGAACTTTGTTGATTGAGATAGAAAAAGTTGAAACAACATTTGAATAAAGAAATCACACTCATTGTAGGTTTCAACTAAAAAAAAACAATGCCACAAAATCCATTTCCAAACTTTGACAGAAGCGTCAGAAAAACACCTACAGATGAAAGTGAATGGTTTATTTTTTCATTTTTCTGTGCTCCATTCTTGCAATCGTTTCCATTTTCCCTTCCTCATTCTACTTTCTCGCTTTTTCC
>GL379821.1:75612-142854 GCA_000143925.2 Caenorhabditis brenneri | reverse complement strand
TTCAAAACTACAGCTATACGATTCATCTGGGTGTACACATTATTAAGGGATGTTACGCAGGGAAAATTGAAAAAAAAATAACATATTTCAGCCTCAGCAGAAAATCGTAACTTGCACTGTATGTACACTGCTATAAAAATAAATGTAGCCATTGAAGATTGGGGGAACTGGACTTCTGAGAGCCTTTATATTTATGATTCAACTTTGTGGGTATGAACAGATTCTTTGTTCATGTTTTCTGAGAAGTGGATCGAGCTCGATTAAACACTGAACAATGAACACAAGTTTTTTACAGAACATGATCAAAGGTCATTATTGTGTAAGGAAGAAACTTTCTGCAAAGCTGGCTTCCTTCTTAGTTGAAAAAACGCAGCTTTTATTTTGATACAAAACTTGTTCCGGAAAGTTGTTAACACTAGAAAAAAAAACAAGAGAACTTGAGTTTTGATTCCCAGAAGAATTCGAGAATATTTGAAGACGTGTGTTCCTTTTTCTGCTCCCTCATTGCCTGTATACATTTTTATGGTCCTTTTTCTTTTTGACTTGTTGTTTTTGTTCTGTTAATGGTAACAACTCCCAGAGAAATTGTCTTGTAATGTTGAAAACAGCGAGATGAAACTTGATTTCAAACGAAGGCTTAGACCAGATGAAACCCTGGTTCGTGGACTTTCATCTGCTTCTATAACAAACTGTGCCGGTCAAACACGATATGAAATTCTGAAAGAATAAAAACTTTTACCAAGCGGATCAGCTAATTCAGAATGGGCCATAATCAAAAAAAAATATGAGGAGGAAAAAAAACCAAAAAAAAACATGTGATTGGGAAACTTTACAAACTCCTACAAAGAGACAGTTCGAAATCTTTTATTCACACATGATGGTGTAGTTTTTATATATATTTCTCTATAGAGCTCTACAAATGTGTTGTACTTTTGTTGCGACAGGTCATGAAAAGATATGGGAAAACAATTTTTGTTTGAGGATGCTACGGATTGTAAACGTTTGCTAGAAATTATTTACTTCTCTTCAAATGTTTGAAATGTTACTGTAACCTCAACCTTCTGTAAGTCACAATAGCAGGAATTTTCAGACAGGTTTCAATTGACTGTGCTTTGACTGAATAGGCTTCTTAATTTCGATATTTCAAGTATTATCTATCTCTATTTGCTTGCTTTTTCTGAGCTTACCTTTTGTTTTGTTTTATAGCTAACCGATTATTTTACCATTTTTCTCTTTCTTTTTATTTGTTTTTTTCATTGTTGGGTTTCAATCCTATTGATGTTGTTTTTTTCTCCATTTCCCTTTCTTTCCTTCCTCGTACTTCCAATTTCCTATTCCTTCCCATCGTTCTAAGTCTCCAGTCAAACCCATTATCTCTAGTACTCGGCGTGTTGAGCCCCAATTTTCTCTCCGCCTCTATCTCTCTATCCGTTTCTTTCTCCTTCTTTTCCGAGTAGCCAAGACAACTGGTCAACAACAAACGAGTGAGTATACTACAGCATTTAGGTTCTCCATTTCATTTTTATCGCACCCTCTCTCAGCTTCCTCGATTCTCTAAGTTTCTTAGGACAATAAATATGACGTTCCAAAGGAAACAATCCTTCAATTTGAAACAAAATCCAACACTATCAATATTAAAAGATCCAAAAATGGTTTACTCCAATTTTGGTTTCTAAATTATTCAAAAATTTCAAAAAAAAAATGTCTATAAATTTTGTAAAATGTTTTAGCTACCTCTGATTTATCCATCCATTTTTGTAGATGGAAGAAGCGGAGAAGGTGAAAGTGGTAGTCAGATGCCGTCCTATCTCCACTACAGAAAAAATCCAAGGACACAAAATTGCCGTGAATTGTAATGACGAAGAGAAATCGGTGACAATCAAAAGCCTCAATCAAGATGTACGTTATTTTTTGTCATTACAGAAGTACAGGCTATGATAACTCTTCCAGGAACCTCAAAGAACATTTTATTTTGATGCGGTGTTTTCTCCTAAAACTGATCAGCTGACAGTTTATAATATTGCAGCAAGACCTATTGTGGAAAATGTGTTGAAGGGGTATAACGGTTAGTCAAAGAAAATTCTAATGCCACGCGCATTTTTTGTTTTAGGAACAATATTTGCCTATGGTCAAACCGGAACTGGTAAGACTTTTACAATGGCAGGAGAATTGGAACCAATGGAGATGAGAGGTATTATACCAAATTCATTCGCACACATTTTTGACCACATCGCCAAATGCCAACACGATACAACGTGAGTCAACGTAATCAGTTCCATTCAAAAATCAAAACGTTCAGTTTTTTGGTTCGTGTCTCATATCTGGAAATTTACAATGAAGAAATTCGAGATCTCCTCTCCAAAGAACACAGCGGACAGCTAGAAATCAAGGAGCGTCCTGATGTTGGAGTGTATGTTTTTGCTCTCTTCTTCTGCACCAATTAATAACTTATAGATATGTTCGAAACCTCTCAAATCCCACAGTGGGAAATGCTTCAAAAATGCAAGCACTGATGGAGTTTGGGAATAAAAATCGTAATATTTATATGAAATTGTAATGTTAGTTAACATCACAGTCATTTAGGAAAAGTCGGTGCAACAGCCATGAATCTTGAATCTTCTCGTTCCCACGCAATGTTTACTGTAACCATTGAATCATGTCGGAATGGTTTAGTAACACAAGGCAAACTGCAATTGGTAGACTTGGCCGGATCGGAAAGACAAAGTAAAACTGGTGCTCAAGGAGAACGACTTAAGGAAGCTGCAAAAATTAATCTTTCACTTTCAACACTGGGAAATGTAATCAGCTCTTTGGTAGACGGGAGATCGACACACGTGCCTTATAGAAATTCAAAATTGACTAGATTGCTTCAAGATTCATTAGGCGGAAATTCAAAAACTGTGATGGTAAATTGAAGTTAAGGAAACTTATTTTTCTAAGTATATCTTAAGATAGCCAATGTGGGTCCAGCTACATATAACTATGATGAGACTCTCTCAACATTACGTTATGCAAATCGTGCCAAAAACATTCAAAATGTTGCCAAAATCAACGAAGATCCGAAAGATGCTCAACTTAGAAAGTTTCAACTGGAAATCGAGTTATTACGGAAACAGTTGGATGGTACGTATTATTTCTTGTATCAATGTTCCTGCTAACAAAATTGTTTCATTCGTTTGTTACTGAAAGTGTTTCAGAAGAAAGTCCTGGAGACGATGAGAATCAAGAAGAAGCTTGGGAAGCAAAGATGAAGGAAAAGGAAGATGAAATGGAAAGAAAGCGGAAGATCCTAGAAGAACGGGTCAACTCTGCAGCCAATGATGAAGAAACACATCGCCTGGTGAAAGAGATGATGGAGAACGAAGCTGAGTTAAAGAAGGCAAGAAGTGAACATGAGAAATTGAGGTAGGTCGTTGGTGAACTTCACAAAAGCCTAGCTACAAAACTAATAACACTACTAATTAAGGATAATAATTTATTTTTGTAGATCTAAGCTTGAGAAGATTGAAAAGAAACTCATTGTCGGTGGCGAGAACCTTCTTGAAAAAGTTGAAGAACAGGCGAAACTTCTAGAGATTAATAACAAAGAACTAGAGCAATCTAAAAGTCAGGAAGCGCATCTAAGAAGTCAACTTGAAAAAAAGACAGCTGTAAAAGTGGAAATTGAAGAGAAATACTCATCACTTCAAGATGAAGCTTTCGCAAAATCCAAAAAGATAAAAAAAGTGAGCAGTGAGCTGAAGGACGCGAGGGCCGAGTTGAAAGATTTGGAAGAAGATCATCACAGGCAAAGAGAGGCAATGTTGGATGATATTCGCGAGTTGAAAAAAGTTTGTTTGTTTCATCATCTTTCTTAAATATAAAACAAGGCTGCTGGAGTGCCGAAGGCGCGGCAAGCAGTCTTGTAATTTTCAAAAAGTAAAACATTCCTAAATATATTACTACTTTTCCTCTGCAGTATCACAAACTTCAAAGCATAACTCTCTTTTTCAGGAGCTCCTTTTGAACTGGACAATAATCAAGCAATACATTCCAGTGGAGCATCTTGAGATGATCGAGAAGTATGTCAGCTGGAGTGAAGAACATGGTGATTGGCAGCTGAAAGCAATCGCATATACTGGAAATAACATGAGAGCATCTGCACCACCGGCTAAGCAAACGTTTTCGGTAAC
Organism: Caenorhabditis brenneri; assembly: GCA_000143925.2. Lineage (NCBI taxonomy): Eukaryota > Metazoa > Nematoda > Chromadorea > Rhabditida > Rhabditidae > Caenorhabditis > Caenorhabditis brenneri. The sequence goes on along the minus strand of GL379821.1, from coordinate 138,682 downwards.
AAATGCGTTTTTGAAAGATTGTCAAGTATAGTTTTCAGAACAGCAATCAAAGTGCGCCAATGTTTTATTCATATCGAGCTGACTTGGGAGCCTCCACAGCGGAACATCGACCAAAGACGGCTTCAAAAAAACTGAAACAAAACATCAGACTACAGCAACTCTTGACTTAGGTGAACATTTTTACACATTTGATTATCCCATCGCATTACTTTCAAAACCTATCCGCGTCGTCTAACATTTAGTAGTTGCTCTTGAGCATGTCAAATTACAGTTTCGCAAAATGACGAATCCAGACTGAAATGCTCATCCAATAAATTCAGGTGAACATCACTCAAACCGATTCAAAGTGGCATCCGTTGTTTCTCTTCTCAAAATGTATACATGCGCCGCCTATTTTCTCATTCGGTATCTCTTCTTACTTGTTTCCTGACTGCAGTATCTAAATGTTCCTTCTTTTCTTTTTGATTAAAGATGAATTGTCCATTATTTGTATACTTGGAAAAATAAAATAGCGAGATGAGTAGTATATCCAGAAAGAAGTCAGAAGACGTTATAGATGAAGAAGAAAATTTTTGTACTTTTCCTCTCCACCCCGTGACCACAATTCTACTTCATTGACGACGAAGGCAACGACGACAACGCCCCATCCCACACAACAATCACTTCTCTTATCTTCACTATATAGATTTCAAAGCTCTTTTTGTTTGTTACCACTCTTCCTATTGAAACTTAGGGTTTTTTGAACTCAGGTATCTAGCATTTCGCCGTACTTTACGTTGGCATGGCTTAGAGAGGTCAAAAAAGAAGTTCGGTTAACACACAGTGTTTTTATAAAGCCCCATGAAACCTCAGAAAGTGTTTACTTTTTTATCAGAAAATTTTTTCCATAATCGGAGCGAGTTATTTTCTAGTGGTCCTGCATCATATTATGCATGTTTTCATTCTTCTGAATTAGTCAGTGAGGATTCATTTCAGGTAATAATGAAGATAACTGTTCTCATCTTGCTCTCCGTGATGGTATCTGGTGTCAGTGCCTCGTCAGCAATCCTTCCTTTTCTTGTCAAGAACCAAGTGTTTATGGGTAACCCTGTTCCAGAGCTCTGTATGGACTATTTCAAGAGTTCATCTGGTAAGAGCAATCTTCTTCATTTGATACAGTATTCCAATCCAATTTTGAAATTGGTTTTGTGAATATGTTTTTCAAATGACCTTCTCACATTAGTTGCAATACAATGCTCTCGAGACTAATATAACTATTAAATGGATTTTTGGTTCTCTTGGCTCTGAACTTCTGTGGGGAAAACATTATGACACCGCGGTACATTATCATATAAATTTGAACTTTTCTGATCAATGTTCGATGTTATTGACCACTCTTCTTTCAGCCAAACTCAAATTGGATAACATTAATCCTCAGTTTGTTGCCGAGGCTCTTAACTCTGGAAATGCATTGAAACAACAAGAAAAGTATTATGTAATAGCTAGAGCTTTGTTACAAGAGAGCTATTTACTTGGTTTTCAGAACTTTCAAGCCAACATCCAAAGCTTGGCGGAGAAACAGTATGCGGATCATATATGTGATGCTGCGGAGTTTGCCCCCACTGTTCTATCGGCAAACTATCAGTTCACTTGTTTAGAAGTAACAGATTGAAGGGGTCTTCCGATTTTTAATCTTTTTTTGACAGATCTGCCAGAGCTGTATGCCCGGAAGCGCTCCGATCTGCTTTCTCCGTAGCCCACGATTCGCGTAAGTTAAAGTTTTTGGTTTTTAGAAATCTTCAAAACATGAAAGTCAATTCCCAATTACAGTGGCCTCGCCCAAGTTTGCCTGTGCACCTACGATCTCAAGAATCCGGTTGACAATGCTGCCTTCTCGATTCGCCATGAAAAACGAGTTTTTAGCCGCAAAATACGCAGAACTTGAGATTCCGTTAATAACCTTCTCAATTTCTTGAAATAAAAATTGCACTTGTTGATGTTGTTAGAATTTATCCTAACTACAGTAATTCTCTGGATCACGAACTTCAAAGGCAAAAAATAGGAGGAATAATTAGTTTGATTATTTCGAACTTCAAGTTTTCTGGCTGTTTCAAAACCAGATTTACAACCGGAAATATGCGGGAATTGCTCTTTTTTATAATTTCAACAAGATAGACACCACATTGGTTTCGGAGACGCAGAGAAAAGCTCTGGTGTGAATGTGCGTCATGTGTTTGCGTATCGTCAGATTTTCTTAGAAATTCGGCCTTAGTGCACTGATTTATGCTGTTTCACGTTGAACTTACTAAGTTTTAATACTTTCCCAAAAATACTTTATTCATTATTTATTGCGTGTAGTGCCACGATGCATCAAAAAAATTCCAAATCACCGCGCCCATCAACAAGTTCTCCCAAAAGCTCTGACGGAATTAGTCATACTTTCTGAGTTTTCGAATAATGTATCACCGAGTTGTTAACTGTTTGCTCCGATTGGTTTGCATCATTGTTTCTTTACGTTTCTATATCTTTCTTGCCTGTCGCTTGTCGGAATTCGAGCTTTCTTGTTTCTAGGTAAAAATGCCGACACCACCGGGACAATCGAGCAGTCAGCCACTGCCGGCGAAGGAGCTTGGATATTTCAAGAAAATTGTGGTATTCACTATTCAAAGTTCTTACGAAATTCTGGGTCAATTTTTAGAAAAGCTACGAGCAAAAGCAATACAAAACGGGATTGAAATTTGCCAAGCAGATTCTGACGACTCCCGGGTTTTCTGAACACGGAGGTAAGAATAAGAAACTAATACCTGAAACCCAATTGGAAAGTTAGCCCCAAAAACTTGTAATTCACTTGAGTTCAGAAACCCTGGCGATGAAAGGTCTCATTCTCAACTGCATGGGGAAGTGCCAGGAGGCTCAAGAATGTGTGAAGAAAGGCCTGAAATCCGACTTACGATCATACGTGTGTTGGCACGTCTATGGACTAATTCAAAAGACTGAGAAAAAGTATGACGAAGCTGTGAAAGCCTACAAACGAGCCTTAATGATGGAAAAAGATAATATACAGATCTTGAGAGACTTGTCACTGCTCCAGATTCATATTCGCGATTTTGACGGATATTTAGTGAGTAGCTTTACTATGTTGGTGTTAACTCTTCAATTTTCCCGTACGATGCTTGCAGCCAAAAGACCCCGTCCTTTCTGGGCGGTAATGCAAACAGCGCAGATTAGTGTTGAAAAAAGAGCATTGAACCGCCTCTTTCTGTGCATACATCATGCGGGTTAAAATTGAAAAGATGAGAAGAAATGGTTTTCTTAACAAATAATTACAGTCGTCAAAATACGAATTACTGCGTCTTCGCCAGAATCAACGTGTTTCTTGGCTAGGTTACATCGTCGCTCATCATTTGCTGAAGGAGTACACACTAGCACTTGCAATCATGGCTGAATACATCAAAAATAATACAGTGAGCAATACTTTCCTTCTCTTTTCCTTTAAATTTCTCTTTAGCCGCCCGGTTACGACTTTGAGTTCTCTGAACTGATACTGTATCAAAACATGATTATGCGTGAAGCCGGCCAGCCAGATGTTGCACTTCAAAAATTGGAGGAGAACTCAACGCACATTGTTGATAAGGTCGCCTACATGGAGACTCGTGCAAACCTTTTAATGGATTTGGAGCAACCGAAGCAAGCCGAACATGTATGGAGAGCTCTTATTGAAAGAAACCCAGAGTGTTTGGAGTATTACGACAAGCTGCAAACTTGCATGGGAATCAAAGGTACTTAAGTGACTAAAACATTCAAAATTATTTTTCGAGCTCAATAATTCTCTTTCAATTAACCTCCTACCAGATTCAGAATCCGCTAAAGCTCAATTGGCTATGCTTGATAGCCTTTCTGAGAAATACAAAAAAGCCGCTGCTCCAAAACGACTTGCCCTTTATTTGGTGGAAGGCGAAGAGCTCCGTCGTCGTCTCCACGAATGGATGATTCCGATGCTACGGAAGGGAGCTCAATCACTTTTTGCTTCTCTTGTTCCACTCTACAAGTATCCACAGAAGATCGCTGTCATTGAATCACTTATCACTGAGTATGTGAAAAAAATGGACGATGAAGGATATGGAAAAGTTATTCTGGATGGAAAACCAGGAGAATGCGAACCACCAACCACAGCTCTCTGGTTGTATGTTCTTGCAGCTTATCACTTCGATCGGTGTCAAATGTCGCAATTAGCATTGAATTATATCGAAAGAGCTATTCAACATACACCGACTGTTGTTGAAAATTATATGATCAAAGCCAGAATCTATAAGGTGAACAAAGACTTTTCGCATATTTTGTTAGTACACAACCAGTTAATACACAAAGCCCTATATACTAATTTTCATTATTGCTTCAGCACGCCGGCGACTATGATGAAGCGGCTCGCTGGATGGAGGAAGCTCAATCACTTGACACTGCCGACAGATATATTAATGGAAAATGCGGTAAATACCTTCTCCGGGCCAAGCGCCCTGATGAAGCAAACAAAATGTTGGCTAAATTCACGAGAGAAGGAGAAAATGCTGCAAGCCACTTGACAGACATGCAATGTATGTGGTACGAGTTGGAAAGTGGAAGATCGTTTCGAGCTATGAACAAATATGGAGAAGCATTGAGAAAGGCGCACCACGTCGAATTCGTGAGTAAAATAAATAACAAGCCCATTCATGCATGCATTTTTAAGCATTTCAACACCTGGATCGATGACCAATATGATTTCCATACGTACTGTCTACGTAAAATGACTCTCTGTTCCTATATCCGTCTTCTTCGAATGGAGGATCGCCTTCGCCACGCCGACTATTACTACCAGGGAGCGAAACTTGCAATAAAAATCTACTTGCGAATGATCGATCGACCGGACGATATGAATGAGCACGCTGCATTGATTAAAGAAGGAATGACTGATCAAGAGATCAAGAAAATGAAAAAGAAGCTGAAGAAGCAAAAAGAACAACAAGAAGAAGAGGATAAAAAGAAAAAAGAAAAAGAAGTCAAGGAAGATGGACTTCAGAGAGGACCCCAACTAGATCCAGAGGTCCTATTGAAAACTGAAGATCCACTGGGAGAGGCTGCGAAATTCTGCCATAACATTCATACATTCGGAACCACCAAAGTCACTGGATATGCTCTTTGTGCTGAGGTTTATCAAAGAAAAGGGAGAGTGCTTCTTGCCTTGAAGTGCTTAAACGAAGGAGTAAAGAAAGATCCAAATCATCCACTTCTCCACGTTCAAAAGGTCAAATTTTTGAAGTATTGGCCTACTTGTGATTTGTCTGGATTAGTCAAAGAAACTGCTGACGAGCTTATGGAGTCAGTATATGGAAAAGACCTTAATCCATCGGCATTGAATGAGAAATTCAAGATTGATCATCAGCATCAATTCCCTCATCGATTAGCATGTAAGTTTAATCACCCAACTTCTTTCGCTGAGTAGCGATGGTCCATGTTGACAACATTAAACAGATAGCAGTTAAAACAAAAAGTAAAGAATATAGATTAATGATGAACGTGATTCTCCGTACAAAAGGGCATATTCTTATGATTCTTCGTATACTCTTTGGGCCCTGAATTTGTGTGTATTACTTCATAATAGGGGTCATCATACTCTGTAATAGAAGACAATCTAGTAATGTGTGTTCGAAACATCATAGCGTAGCATAGGTTTTAGGCTATTTTCTCTAATAACATTTTTTGATAACTCAATAGACAATCGAGCTATAATGATCAGAACACACAGTACTGAGTAAACCTCTAATTCATGATTTACGGTATTATATATTTAGACGTCGAAGCTCAATGTGCCCTTGATCCAACCATTTCATTGACCAGTTGGTTACTCAAATCAGTAGAAGATTCAACAGTAAACGAGCGTACATTGAAAATGCTGACGAAGCTGAAGGATGGAATTGAATATGGAAAGTATGGAAAGTGGAGTAAAGATGAGGTATTTCAATTGTTTTAAATTCCCTCACTCTTCAAACCTTTTTTAGAACGAGAAACTCCGCAAACTTGTCCATGGAATGTTCCCGTTGGCTCTGGATTTCGGTGGAGGAGTTGTTCATAAACCAGCTACTGCCACTGAAGTTGAAACAAAATAGAAAGTCATTCATACTCGTTTTTTTTTCCACCTGAAAAAATCATCCTCGCTTTTCCCATTTCTAGGTCAGCATCCCCGATTTGTCTCCCCATTTTTCGTTTTTTTTTTGGTAAGTTATTTTCCCCGTTTTCTCTTTCTCCCCTTCATCAAACAATATCAATTTTAGGTTTAATAGACTGTTTTTATTAAATTTTAAACTTTTCTTCCTCTATAAAACTGCTGCTGTTACCTCCACTGATCTTTGTTTTGTTCCGTTTTTTCCCTTCCCCATTTTTAATGCCTTCCAATCCCCTTTTTTAATAATGATGATTTCGATCTAAACAAATTTTTTTTAAGTTTTTGACATTGGTTTTACAAGAAAGCCTCTTGAGGTCTTACTGTACCTACTTCCAGTATTTGCGATAACATGAAAAATTTTTATTGAAACAAAATCTGTTTCAGAGGAAGTGGGGAATGATAGTCGTGGATACAGATCACGAGGATTCCGATGACTCCCAGCATTATAATCACCAAGAAGAACAGGGATTCAATGCTGCCTATGAGTCAAAAGAGGTCCTTGGACGCGGTTTAGCCTCAACAGTGCGTCGATGCATCGAAAAAGGAAGTGGACAACATTTTGCTGTGAAAATAGTTGACGTTTCCACTGAGAAACAAAGTGAAAACGAAGCAAAAAGACTGTTGGAGGAGACGATTTCAGAAGTAGAAATTCTTCGTCAACTCTCTGGACATCCTTCAATTAGTAAGTAGCTTTATCGACAATGCTCAAATAAGGAAACACATATTCAGTAAAAATCCACGATTTCTATCAAACCCCATCGTTTTTGTTCGCTGTTTTCGAGATGGCGCCGAAAGGAGAGCTATTCGATCAGCTTAATGCGACAGTGACAGTGTCAGAAAAAAAAGCGCGACGTTTAATGAAACAACTATTTGATGGAGTCGAGTACATGCATGCAAGACATATTGTTCATAGAGATTTAAAGGTATTTAGAAAATGATCCCAAAACCGTCAAAATCAGTAGCCAATTCAATTTTTTTCAGTTAGAAAACATTTTATGTATCGATGATGAACGAATCGTAATCTCAGACTTCGGTTTCGCCACCCGTATACAACCAGGAAAAAAACTCCGTGACCTGTGCGGAACTCCTGGCTATTTAGCCCCTGAAACCATTCGGTGTCAAATGTACGACAATGCTGAAGGATACTCAATGGAAGTCGACGAATGGGCTCTGGGTGTCATTATGTACACCTTACTGGCCGGATATGCACCATTTTATCATAGGAAGTAAGTTAAATTTTAACGAAAAATGAATCAAAGTTTGATTTTCAAACTCTTTACAGTAAATCAGTAACGAATATATTCACAATTGTGTTTTTTAAATTAATCTAATGATCGCACCTAGTAGTTTAGGTAGTTTATGAAATCCCGTAAATACTGTTATAGAAGCCCACCTTGAGGGCCCCGTTGAAAAATAGAAGCCCGCCCTTCAATAGAATCCAACTTTTGGTGCGGCTTTCCGTATCATTTTGACACGTACTAACTCATGATAGTTTTTTTTAATAAGTTTGAACTCATCTTAACTTAAAAACTATAATGAAAGAACCCCTAAAATTGAAGGACTCCTACAATAGAAAAACAGTATAAGGGGGGGGGGGGTTTGAAAAATATAAGGAAACCCTAAAATAAAGGGACACTTTTTAATAGAGGGGCACCTGCATAGGTCTTCCAAATTCCATTTCTAAGTTTCCATTAGAATTGAACGAGGTTTAAACTCAGTAACAGCTTGTCGCAAGGTACAATATACAAAAACGAAGGTTTTGAGCCATGCTCGATGCTGAAAGTGAAGATACGCGTGTCATAAGGACACTCAATGAAGGGGATTGAAAATTAGAAGGACATGTCCTTCTATTATAGTTTTTACGATATATATATATATTCAGGCTTTCCAATTTCCAGGCAGCTTATGATGCTTAGAATCATTCAACAAGGAAAGTATGAGTTCCGAAGCGAACAATGGATGAATATCACCGCAGAGGCCAAGAGTCTCATCGCGAACCTTCTTCAAGTGGACGTGAATAAAAGAATCAGCGCGAAAGAGTGTCTAGCTCACGAGTGGATGATTCCAATTGCGCAACAGGTTCCTACTGTGGAGGTTGAGTTGGTCAAGGATCAGAAATCAGAGAAGGCCAAGAAGAGATTCAAAACCGCCATCATTTGGGTTCGATTCTTCCTCAGACTCGCGAAATACAAGTATCTCAAGACTGTTATTGATCGAGACGTTCTCAGGAAGAGGCCATTCCGGGATAGAGATGTAACTTCCACAACTTACTTTATTTTAATAAAGAGAACTTATCGCAAATATAAATTCCAGATTCGTCACGAAGCCGAATCTTCAATGTTCAGTGTGTATGGGCATTGGGTCAACAGAGGGTTCTATTATTCTCGTGACATGTTATTCGCAAACAAGCCGCGCCCTAAAATGGCCAAAAAAACTGATTCAACGTCAGCAACTGCCGCCTCTACTGAGCAGCAACTGAGAGTTCCAGCCAAAAAATAATTGTATTTAGAAATATAAGTTTTTCCCAAATCGATGCTTTCCCGAATGTTTTCTTGCCCCCTCCCGTTTTTCTATCATTTCTTATGCTGTAAATTTGTGAAATCTTCTGTTTCTTCTATCATACACTGTTTTGATGTATGATCTTAGTGCAAAACACTTCATGTTTTTCTAATATGTTAAGTCGTTGTACAGATCTCGTCTGTTTTTAAAACATCGTTTCTAGTACCTTGTATAAATTTTTGTCATGTGCCATTTTGATCTGTTCGAAAAAATAGTCGAAGCGGTTTTCTGAAAATGAACCGGATGTATTTTGTCTGCAAACGGTTTCAGAGTGCTTGGAATTCAAAGTTACAGGTCCTGCACCAGCCATGCAGCTTGATATTGACGGGTTAAAAGTCCTCTTTCCTTATGATTTCGTTTATCCAGAACAAGTGTTGTACATGAAAGAAGTCAAAAAAGCACTTGATGCTAACGTATGTATAGTTGCATAGTCGTCTACTTTTAAGATTATATCTTACCGTTTCAGGGTCATGGCCTCCTTGAAATGCCGTCTGGAACTGGAAAAACAGTCTCCCTTCTTTCACTGGTCCTTGCCTACATGATCTCCTATCCTGATCGCCTCGACAAACTTGTTTACTGCTCCCGGACAATCCCAGAGATTGAGAAATGTGTAGAAGAGATGCGAGTGCTTTATGATTACTGGGAAAAAGAGACTGGCATGCCAGTTGCCAAAATTACAGTAGCAATGAGTGCGAGGAAGAACTTGTGTATCAATGAAAAAGTGGCTGCGTTGAGATTCGGAAATACCGTTGATTCAGCATGCCAAAAGCTGACTTCTTCATCAGTCAGAGCCAAAAAACAAGAGGATCCGTCTATTGAAGGATGTGACTTTTTTGAAAACTTCGAAGCAAACGGTTTTCCTATGCAAAATGGAGTTTGGAATTTGGTATAAAGTTTTCTAAAAATACTTGAGAATAAACAACTTTTTTGCAGGAAAATCTCCGTACTCTTGGACGCGAAAAGAAAATCTGTCCATATTTCACAGCTCGTAATGCTATTAATCGTGCCCACATTGTCGTTTACTCCTATCATTATATCCTGGATCCAAAGATTGCTGAACTGGTTTCGAAGGACTTCAGCCGAAAATCAGTTGTAGTCTTTGATGAAGCACATAATATTGACAACGTTTGTATCGAGTCAATGTCTGTTGCCATTTCACAGAAGAACGCTGATCGAGCACTTCAAGAACTTCAAAATTTGGAGGGTGTAGTCGGAAGAATGAAAACTGCAAACTCTGAAAAGTTGAAAACAGAATATGATAGATTAGTTGAAGGATTGAGAAAAGCTGAAAGGGAAAGAGCGAATGATGAGAGACTTGCCAATCCATGCATCCCGGATGATATTTTGAAAGAGGCCGTGCCTGGAAACATTCGACAGGCTAATCATTTTTTGCTATTTCTCAAAAGATTCGTGGAATATGTCAGACACCGTCTGCGCACTCACCAAGTTCTCATCGAAAGCCCAGCATCGTTTATGAAGGATATTCAGGAGAGAATGTGCATTGAACGACGACCAATGAGATTCTGCGCTGAACGTCTCTCAAATCTAGTTAAGACTTTAGAAATCACAGACAATGGAGATGTATGGGCACTTTCACAAGTCACCACACTTTGTACATTAGTTTCTACTTACTCAAGAGGATTCTCGGTGATCATCGAACCACAAGATGGCAGTCAAATGGCTATGTTAACGCTTTCTTGTCATGATGCTTCAATCGCGATTAGACCAGTTCTGAAAAGACATCAATCAGTTATCATCACTTCTGGAACCTTATCTCCATTGGAAATGTACCCAAAAATTCTCGATTTTGACCCAGCTGTTGTCGCGTCGTTTACAATGACACTTGCTCGGCCCTGCCTGGCGCCTCTTGTGGTTGCTAGAGGAAACGACCAAGTTGCGATGACTTCCCGGTTTGAACAACGTGCCGATGTGGCTGTTATTCGAAACTACGGAAATCTGGTGCTAGAGATGGCATCATTAGTTCCTGACGGTATGGTTGTATTCTTCACAAGCTATCTCTACATGGAGAATGTGATTGGAGTGTGGTATGAACAACATATAATTGATGAATTGATGAAGTATAAATTGTTGTTCATCGAAACAAATGATGCATTAGAAACTTCTGCAGCCCTTGAGAAATATGTGGAAGCCTGTGATAGTGGACGTGGAGCTGTATTGTTTTCAGTAGCAAGAGGAAAAGTTTCGGAAGGAATTGATTTCAGTCATCATTTGGGTAAGTTTGTTCATAAACTACACATAACTTCTCAGATCCAACTACTTAAAATTGCTGGATCTTTCGATAATAATGAAATTCTAAATAAAATATATAATATACGCAGGTCGTTGTGTTATCATGCTCGGTATTCCCTACATGTACACCGAAAGTCGAGTTCTCAGGGCAAGATTGGAATATCTCAGAGACACCTTCAATATTAGGTAATATATTTCTTAGTCACCAAGATACTTTCCTAATTTTCTAGAGAAAACGACTTTTTGACATTTGATGCAATGCGCCACACTGCCCAGTGTATGGGAAGAGCTCTCCGATCAAAAACTGATTATGGTCTGATGGTTTTTGCAGATAAAGTACTTGGTTGCAACTTTGAATTTAAGATTAATCTCATTTTTTTCAGAGATTCTCTCGTACTGACAAACGGGGTAAACTTCCACGTTGGATGCAAGAATATTTGGAGCCCGCTTCCACGAACTTGAGCATTGACGAAGCAGCACAAGTGGCGAGAAGATGGCTGACGCTGATGGCTCAACCGTTTCAGAAGGAACATCAGTTAGGAGTGTCTCTGCTGAATAAAGAGATGGTGCAGGATCAACAAACTATGAAAAGATTCGATAGGGTTGTTGAATATGTTGATTAATTTTGTTCTGTTCTTATTTTTACCACTACCTTCTTTTTTTGCTTACTATCTCAAAAATGTATCTCAAACGTTACTTTTTCAAATCCCCATTTATTGGCTCATCATGAAAACTGGTTTTACTATGAAGTCTAATCCTATTGCCTATGGTTTTGGTTTCCATCATTTCGGTTTTTTCCCGAAGCGTGATAAGCAATACTTAAATGAAAACAGAATTCAATAGCCCGATTATCAGAAAGGGTTCACATCATCAAAGCGAAAATTAACATTATTTATCTTTTAAAAACTTACATTTATCTTATCTGAATTTAGATGTTTTCGCCACTTCGACAGTTAACTGGGTCGTTCGCTCCTCTTCGGCAGCAACTTCAACATTTGCAGCATCTTCAACAATTTCAGCCGAATCGTTTTGTTCATCTAACAGCATTCAATTTCAAAGGACACTCAAAATGGCAGAATATCAAGGCTACAAAGGGAAAGAACGATATGATCAAGTCCAAAGCGACTAACTTTCTCTTGAGAAAAGTGAAGGGAGCAGTGTCTCGTGGTGGATTTGATTTGAAATTAAACAGAGAGTTGGCAGATTTGGAGCAAGAGTTCCGAGCTCAAGGATTGCCTTTGGATACTTTCAAGAATTTCTTGCAGAAGATGAAAGATAAACCCGAAGTCGAATACACATTCGATATCATTGGACCATCTGGAACATTTTTCATTGTCACCGCTGAAACGTCGAATAAGAAAGCACTGGAGAACGATTTACGGAAGTATTTTAACAAAATCGGAGGATTCAGGTTGGCTGCCGATGGAGGAGTTCGTAGCTGGTTTGAAGAGAAAGGAGTGGCTCATGTAGATGTCAAAAAGGATGGAAAGGAAATTACCACAGAGCAGGTAGAATTATGTTACCATGAAAATGTTAATACATAAGTCTACAGATGGAAGAAATTGGCCTAGAATTCGATGTTGAAGAAGTTCTACTAATCGAAGAAGATGGCACAAAAAAGTTCGAGCTAATATGTGATTCCAAATCATTGTCGACTCTTGAAGGACATTTAAGCAAAGGTGGATTTTCCATTTTGCAATCAGAAGTTGAGTATCGAGCTGTACACCCAATTGATTGCCCCGAGGCTGAATCACAAAAGATTCAGAAGCTTTATGAAATGCTCCAGGTAGGAATCGTGATCAATTATCCAGCTAAACAATTTGTGAATTACAGGAAGACGAGCAGGTGCGCCAAATCTTCGATAATATCACACCAGACGAGTAGATCATTTTCCAAGCAATTCCATATTTTTCTTTTAGAATTGGTTTTGTAGGTAGGAATTTCATTGTTGTTTTTTTCTCAGTTTTCGAATTAATTTTTTTATTAAACTTGTTTTGTTAATATAAAGCATTTTGCTCTAACTATTTCCTTTTGTTCCATATAGCTCCCTGATTGCTCGTATATCGTACTTTGATAAGTTTATCAAGTTAGATTTTGATGATTTTCTGAAAAAAATTACGCGACGGAAATGATTTCAATTGTCAGACTCTACTCACTCATAGTGTTTTTTCATGACTGACATCTTCCTCCGCGAATGTCGTAATCCCAGAGTATGACCTATTTCGTGAACGAGAACCTAGAAAATTCAGAAAATAGAATTTGATTTTGTGGGAATAAAGAAAGAAATACATTTCTCAGTCTTGTTTCTTACCAATCTCAAGTCTATAAGTTTAGAGTCTTTCTCCCCATTATTTCTCGTATGCCACTCTTCGTCTCCGTCTAAATGCAGTACACCAAATGGTGGATACATTGAGTGTGCCACAACGCCGCCTTTCCCGTCGAATTCCTTCAATTTTTGCATTTTTAAAAAATAGTAAACTACATTGAATCATCTGCAGGAAAACCAACAAAGCAAATGGAGGTGGCTCAACTTGAAACATGTCAATCTTCCGGAACATCGACGCTTTGGCAAGGTAATAAAAGGAACTTGTGATTAGGTAAATAAGGATTTTTGGTAGTAAATGTAGATATGAAATCAGTTCTTTAGCGATTTTACTGACCAGACAACTAACCTCAATCAATTGTACATGATATTATAAAGTAACAATACGGACCCAAACTTTTTTAAAGGCGCATGGGTTTGGTTCCGTGACGAAAAGTGACCTCCACCACCGCTAGAGTGGCGATTCGTGACGAGAACAAGTCTATGCGCCTTTGAAAAGTTTGGCTCTATTACTGTATCTTTGTAATAGTACATTTTTCATCAAGCTTTTTTAATGTCTTGTATGATACAAGTTGTATCCCATCAAACGCTACGCTACAAAAATCACCTCATAACACGAATGATTCTTCTTCGCAAAGAACACACTGATGTCAGCTTCAGCTGCAATTTCTAGCTCCTCGAATTCCACAAGATTTTCGAGAGCTACAGCCCATTTTCCAAACGCTTCCCGAACAGTTGATCTGTGTGTTGAATTGTTATAGAATAAAGATTAAATGTGGTGGGGCATAAAGATCTTTTTCCAACCGAGGTTTAAGACAAGCCACGATTCCGTGATAAGATCGAAAATCTCGTCAGATTTGAAATGACTTACTGCACTCCATGTAGCTGCTTCGGGGTTAGAAACTTGTATGGGTCCGCGACGCTCCAAGTAATCTTTCTTTGCGCCCATCTTTTCAAAGTGCGACATCCTGAAAGCCTGTGGTTAATGGCTACGGTGCTTTATATGTAATACCTGATGTATCTAGTTGTAAAAGTGAAACAAAAGCAAAAAGTAGAGTCTGGAAAAGTTTCATTCGAATTCTTCATTAAACAAGATACAGTGAGACTTTTGCCTTTATTCTCCTCATAGCATTGTTGAGATATAAAAAAAAAAGAAGCTGAAGTCGTTATGCTTCTTCCTCACTCGCTCTCTCCTCTTCATTAGCTTCTCGTTCTTCTTCTCCACATATGTTATCAAATGTTTTCTTCATTTTTCTCATCGTCGATCCATTCGAATTCTATCTGCTAATTCCTGATTCTAATGGGCAATTCTCTCGCCTTTTTGATAATCGCGCGTGTTGCGTAAGAAACTAGTCTTTCGACAGGAGGATCCAGAAAATATGGAAGAAAAGAGACAAACTGATTAGGCTAATACAAACTATTATATGCTAATAAATGGATGTGAAAGATTGAAGAAACTGGATGAAAAATAATAACAGCCCAAGCTCTTTATGAACACTGAAATGGTATTATATAGTTACAGCCAAACGTTTATGAAGGTCTCGTCACGAATCGTCCTTAGCAGTGGTGGCGGTCACTTATCGTCACGGGACCAAGCCCATGCTCCTTTTAAAAAAGTTTTGACTGCGTAGTGTATTTTTATATGAAGAATGGTTGTAACAATTGCAAAAAAAAAATTGACTCGAGTTAAGTTTATTTCTGAAGCAATTAATGTTCAAAATATTCGAAATGTCCATTCTTTTTCGTCTCTCATTTTGTTTACAACTTGGAATGAGGCGATCCAATAATATCAATCAAATTAGCGTTGGCAAAAATATTGGCGGGATCCAATTCACTTTTGATTGCCTTTAACAGTGCGATTCCAACGGCTCCGTTCGTCGTTAACATCCATTGCTTTCTGATTTTTCCCACTCCATGGTGATGGGAGATACTTCCTCCACAAGCAATGATCTCATCACGAGCTGCGGTCTGTAAATTTTTTAATCAATAGCAATCTATTCAGTCAAGTTTTCGGATTGAGCTTACTTCGATTCGATCATAAACTTGAAGTCCATTTGACAGTCCTCGTGCATTGAATCCGAAATAAAAATATACGCATGCACCTGCATCATATACTTGAGTGACTCTACAACTTGCCAAAACTGGGTGCTTGACTCCCTGCGCTTTCGCTTCTCGTCTCATTAGTTCTTTCACATTGCGACAGAGGCTGAGGACCTTGTCCCATGGGACTGAAGTCTCGAAAGACTCTCCAAGAACACCATGGTTCATTCCGAGGTCTCTCAAATAAGCAATGGCGAATGTCAGTCTGTATCCATACTGTCCGTTCTCTTCTCCTCCAATAACGCCTTGAAAAACTTCGGCCAACTTGTTCAGTCTATCTTCTTGTTGATCAACTTCATCACGACTTCCCTCGTAAACACAGGTTGCAGCGCAGATCTCATCGACTTTGAACCCCTTCCATGAAGTTATGTACATCTTGCTAACCGAGCTCTTCAAACTAGCCCACCAAGAATCAGAAGCAACTTTCAATGCTTGTCCCATAACAAACTGATCATTATCCATAAGTCTTAGGGAAGCTGGTTGAATACGTCTGCTGGCAACCTCACGGAAGAAGTTCACACCATTTTCAAAGTTCGGGAAGACAAAGCTTCCGTATCTTTTAACTTCTGGAAGAGGGAAAATTTTGATGGTGACTTCGGAGACCACTCCGAACGTTCCTTCAGATCCGAGAATCACTTGGTGAATATCTGGTCCAGAAGAGATACGTGGAACTTGGCACTGCTTTTGGATAATTCCTTTTGGACAGACAAAGTTAATATGAACGACAAGATCTTCAATGTTTCCGTATCTTAAAAAATACATTTTGTCATACATCGATGCTTGCTAACCTACTTGTTCTTTTTCATTCCGCTAGCTCTGGTAGAAACCCATCCTCCAAGAGTGGAAAACTCAATCGAGTCTGGCTCATGTCCACAAGTGAATCCTTTCTTGTTCAACTGACGCTCCAAGGATTGTCCAACAATTCCAGCCTGAGCTCTGCAAGTCAGATTCTCCCTGTCAATCCAGAGAATTTTGTCTAAAAGTGCCATATCCATAGAAATGACGGCTCTCTTTTCTGTAACTGGGGTATCCAGAGCATTCGTGACAGAGGTACCCCCGCCAATTGGAATAATAGCACAATTGTGGCTCATGGCTCCTTCGATAATCTATAAATTGGAAAGGTTATGCTAGAAAATGTTAGTTAAAAAGCTATCCTACAGAAATCGTTTTACCTTAACAATTTCTTGCTCAGTCTTTGGCCAAACTACTACATCCGGAAGTCTTGGGATCTTTCCCTCTCTCAAGTTAACCATGTCATGGACAGTGTGTCCATGAGCTCTCATCAGTCGAATCTTGGCTGCGTTTGAAAAAGAGATGTTGTTTTCCTGGAGGAACTCAATCAAATCCTCATTCTCCACTGGGGCGTCAATAACAACATCAGAAAGTTTCTGAGCTGGACTGACATAGTTCAAGTCGATTCCCAAATAATTTTCGAACCAGGGACGGAAATGAGGCATCACTTTTCCAGAAATATCATATCTGTAGGAATAATGATCTATACAATTGAGTACTATTTTCAAACCGTACTTATCCCCGGTGAAGGTGACATGTCCATCTTTGTTAATGGCAAACTGTGAGTCGGTGTAACCCCAACCATTCCACTTTAGAATTTGGTCACTGTAAAAGTTCAAACGAAATGGACAGTTATAAGAAAAGTAGGTTACCGATAAGATTGCGGCACGTCGTGCTCAATTGTTTGATAGGACGCCGACATTTTCAAGTCGAGAGTTCTGAAAGACAGAATTGGTTTGATTGGAAAAGCAACCAGAGTTGAAGAGCAAGAGGAAGACGGAAACCGTCACAATCATATGGGCCACACCATGCGCATTTTTTTGATGACATGTATAAATGAAAACACTTTTGCCATAAGTTTGAGCTGATACTCAGTCAAAATTTTTTGTTTTAGGAATTATTGCGCTCATACGTATATACTTTAACCGTATGACTTTGCCTTTTTGCTTCATGAGTTCACTTAGCATTCACTGAAGTAAACTATAGATTCTATAGATTAATTTGGATGCACTTCTTACGAACAGAACGACTAATACTTCATATATTTTGAAAACCTAAAATTCAAGTTCTTTTGGAAAAGATGGATCTAGAATGAAAAACAAAAGTTTTGAGTCTGAAGTAGAGAAAACGTATTAAAATCAATCAAAAAGAGGTAGAATGGGGAGTCTGC
This sequence comes from Caenorhabditis brenneri, assembly GCA_000143925.2. Classification (NCBI taxonomy): domain Eukaryota; kingdom Metazoa; phylum Nematoda; class Chromadorea; order Rhabditida; family Rhabditidae; genus Caenorhabditis; species Caenorhabditis brenneri. The sequence goes on along the minus strand of GL379821.1, from coordinate 121,090 downwards.
CTATAATGGAGCGTCATACTCTCATTCTGTCCTGTACACAATGCATGTACGTACCTTATCAGTTTTTCTCTTTCTTCAAACTATCATACCTTATCAGATAGCCAAAGTACACCAGATTAGTGAGACCCGAGACACTGGAGTAGAAGGAGGAGAAGAGTTTTCCGTTTTCAGAACAGGAAATTTAAGAAAATACCATGGTTTTAAATAGACGTGATGTTAAATTGGCAGGAATCAATTCCGGGACCTAGTGAATACCAAGATTTTTGCAGAAGATCACATTATGTTCGACTACGAAAAATATATTTTGAAGCTTCATGAGCCGATTCTTCTGAAAATTCTACGCTTTTTGAGGTATCACATAGGAAAATTTTCAAAATTAAAACGAGAAATTACAGACTGCCAGATTTGATCAATCTGAGATCCACGTGCCCGGAACTCAGAGACTACTGTGATCTAAATATTCGTCTACTTGATCAGGAATTCCGGAGCCGTCCATTTTTTCAATGCGAACGATGTGCACCGGACAAAGATGTAGAGGAAGAGGATAGCATAGAAATAATGAGCGGGAGACAAAACGCTTCTATGACTTACTATTCTAAGAATCAATCGGCGTACTTATTCGGTGGAGAAACATTGGGATCGAATGAAGATGGTCCTGCTGCCGCTTTCAATGATTTATGGAGATTAGATACATGTACGATGAAATGGAATAGGATCATTATATCTTCTGCTCCGTATCCTTCTCCAAAGTGTGATGCATCTTTGATAGCATGGAAGGTTTGTTTTCAAGCTGGTTTTTCAAAAATCAGAACGCTGTAATATCTTTATTCGTCTTCAAAAATGAACACTCTGTTGGTTCTTCCTAATGCTATTGATAGTTTCGCGTATTTTCTCTCTTGCGAAATTTAGTTTTTCAATATAGACACACACTCCCAATGACTGACCACCTATTGTGAACATGTTTGTTTTGACGATTTTACGCTCTCCCTTTCTCTTCCTTCTCCGTCATCTCTCTCTTCGGGAGTGTTAATCGTTCAATCATTTTTGGTTTTCTTTCTTTGAACGGCTTTTTCTTATAGTTTCAATAAGTCATATATGCATCAAAGTTTTTTATTCAAGTCTTTTCCAATATTTTTCGTTTTCATTTCCATCTAGGTGACAAAATTTTGAAAGTGAAACGAAAAACATACTGCAGTTTACTGTATATGGTTCCTTCATTACGTACCTTGTACTGTTTTGCAGTCTGTGTCTCTCCGGACGAGTCAATCTGGCAAGGTTTCAACATTCATTGAGCTTAGGAAATAAATTTATTTATCTTGCTCAAAAAAAATATGTTTCTCACTGTATATTGAAAATTCTGAATAGCTGGAGTGCTTCTTCAAAATGAAACTTTCATATTCTCAGAACAAACTGATTTTGTATGGTGGACGTGCCTCCACTCACAATGGCCAAGACACCTTCTACTCTGAAGTCCACTTTTTCGATATCCAATCCTGCGCATGGGAGTACATATCGACAGACGGAGCGCTCAAGGTTGGAGGACATTCTGCCCTAGCCACAAAGAACTTTATGATCACATATGGTCAATTTGAGACGAGCAGAGGGAGTTCTGTGAGATTTTCCGTGTTGGATTTGAGAACGAGAGTTTTCAGCATGGCCACTTTTGATGGAAAATCTTTGTCGGAGATAACCGATTTCCCAAGGTTACTTTTTTGAGTATATAATCTTGTTTGCATCATAGGATTTGAATCCATTCACTTTCCGTTCAATCGAATTTTTACAGGTTCGACCGGAGAAAGAGTAAACTAGTTCTAATACGAGAAGGATTGGCCCTTCTCACCGGCGAAGTTCGAAACGGGGACTACGGTAGCTCCGTGTTAGTGGAATTCAATCCTTTAAATCCAATATCGGAACCACATGATTGGAGATGGAAACGAATAGAAACGGTTGGAAGGTGGTGGCGACCAAAAAATCCTCCGCCACAGCCAGCAGCAGAACTGATTTTCGAAGAAGAAGAGCAAGATCCACCTCCTCCGCCTGTAAGGAGAAACAGTGCGCTTCCGAATTTCGAATTCTATCAAATCGCAGATATTCGGAACTCTACAAGAGTCCGGCTAGTATCTCTTGGAAAATTGAAAAATGAATTCGATTCGAATCGAATTCAAATTACAGAAAACTACGAAGCAGTTCAGATGTTGTATAGGGACTTCTGTCGACAACTGCATTGTCACTTGGAGACAGAGTTTCAAAGAAGAAATAACTTTAACTCTTCCGAAGAAAATCAAAATCCCCATGAGAATATATGCGCAGTATTTAAATATCTGAACATTATATGTCGAATTGATAACTGTTTCATGCAACCGAATTCAGCGAGTCAAAATTCAAATTTGAGAACTCATAAACCTTCTAATCGATTCAAAATTCATATTCAACTAGGCAATGTTCATTCAAATCCAAATGCACCCAACTTTGATGATTTCGATAAATGGGAATTGAGAGCTTCGATCCGAGCTACTGTAAATCAGCTTCGTAAGTTTTTCTCTTCATTTGAAAATAACTTTTTTCTAAACTGCATATTTCGCAGCGTGGGTCTCTCCCTTAGAATAGAATTATTGCAGATTCGAAATACTATAATATTGGTAGAATGGATCAGCTGGCACCACGAATTCCGATGCGGAATAGTGCTCTCAAGCGGCTTTCAATTTATGTTTCCGAAATAGACTGCGACGTTAATTTTGAAAAATTTGAAAAGCTACAGTATGTTTCCGATGATAAATGACTTTGATGATAGGTTGGAAATAATTATTAATGGTTTGCAGATGGTTCTCTCAACCACTTCTATATCCTTCTCCTGTGGAAACTCATGGTTACTGTCTTATTGGAGCTCATCACGAAGTGATAATGCATGCCGGAGTAGTCAAATTCAATGAACGGATGAAACGAATGGGACAAACTACACTGCTCTCACCAGTTTCTAATGTTCCCACCTTTTAAACTGTTCAGCTAATCTGTGCGCTAATAAATACTTCAAGGCTTTACTTTTACTTTTTTTGAATATTTTTATGGAACATTTCGTTCTAATCGAACTTATACTTCATACTCCATTCATTTTTTCGTTCTGTTGTGATTGTTTTATTCAGATGTCTGCTTCGCTTACAATCTGCCACATTCCGGATAGTGTGAGAGAAGAACTCAAAAAGTTCCGGTTCACCAAGAGTACAGCAATGAACGCGTTGATTTGTGAGTTTCAGCGTTCTCCTTCTGCAGTATCTCAGTGACCTAATTCCCCATTTTTGATAAATTGTTTTTTTTTTCAAGTAAAAATCGACCGCGATTCCCACGAACTTCAATCGGAACAATTACTCAATGATTGCTCAATAGAAGAATTCAAAGAGGAATTGCCCAGTCAACAGCCCCGTTTTATTCTTCTCAGTTGGAGCAAGAAACATCTGGACGAGCGGGTTTCCTATCCCATGCTTCTCGTCTACTACTGTCCTAATGGTACGGAGAAACACCCTGTTCACAGCACTGATCCATGAATTGCAGCTGAGTGTTCATGACTCTGTGAACATTATGAACACTTCATACTATTTATATTGATAGATAAACGAAAAACTACAGTTCAAACGATTTTCAGGAAGCAGCCCGGAACTGCAGATGCTCTATGCGGGAAGCCGGAACTTTATAGTCAACGAGTGCCATGTGTCAAAGGTACTTTTTTTTCGAAGAGTTTGAACTTTTTTGAAAGACACTGAAACTTTTTTAGAACATTGAAGTCCGCGACATCGACGAGATCGAAGATGATCTTTTGGATTCTAAATTTTGAACTACAGAGTCATGATTATCTAACGAAAATGCTAAACTAAATTATTGTTCAAACTAATTTCAATAATGATCAAGAAAAGTTTTTTTTTTCTGGATATGAGTTTCGAAAGAATACTGGTTGCTCACAAAAGCTTTCCAAACGTTAACAATAACACACGAATGTTTGACAGAAAAAACCAACTAATAAAAATGTTGAAAAAGGTGGGAACGAGCAGTGGGCTATTCGAGGGGATTGTGGAGAGCGGGAATCCTCGAATGACTGTATTTTTAAATGGACGCCGCTGTTCTACTAATTTTTTCTTCGATGGAATCGTTGTCAGCTCTAGCATACGGACTTTCCGCTCAAAACGGAAAAAAGACATTTGATCTGCAATAAAATATTTGATCTACCGTAGTACGTCCGGGGGCCGCCCTGTTGTATTGATTTCTGCAAAAAAAAAAAGCGTTTCTCGTGCGGGAAAGCTGTTACTCTTCGATCTTCCTAGGTGTTGATTTCGGGTTGTCACTTTTGCATTTTTCGAGTTTTTCTGCTTCCGGGGCGACTGCAATATTCATTTTCGATCAAAAAACCGATGAGAAATCGACATAAATCCGTTAAAATTTTTATTTACGAAAGTATCTAAATTTGAATTACCGCTTTGTTTGAATTTAAAGGCGCACGTAATTAAAATTTCTCAAAAAACCTCTCATTTTTCGCTCATTTCGGCGAGCGTGGCGAAACCATTTTTTGCAACTGTGCGTGCGTCTTTCACAATACCGTACCACATTAGCGCGAATTAAAAATTTTTTTTATTTCTAAAGCCAAAATATATATGAAAATATGTTGTATTTCGATAAAAATTAAAACTTTTCAAAATCAAAATCTTGAAAAAAAGGAAAAATTCATAAAATTTGAGTTGGATCACAGAAGGTTAGCCATTATGGTAAAAAATCGTTTTTGTCGCTGAAAAAACTTTTTCCGTGTTTCCTAAGCCTGTTTTTATAGGGGACCAATTCACTTCACTTTCAGAAGCATCACATTCTACTTCCGAAGCAGGTTTAGGTATTCCATTGCCTAGAGTCAAAATTGGGTGTCTCCCCTCCAACTAGAATAGAGTCATTATATCATAACAATTGTCGATAAAAACCACACAAAAAATGATGATGACGAGTTCCTCTTAGCAAATTTTACCAAACTAGATTTTCTGTTCTGGGTGTGGTGTGCTATAGCTGTTGAATACGTTTAAATCTTCACCGTCTGTCTTCCATCTGTGATTTCCACGTTTGTTTTTTCTGGATTTTTCTCGTGTCCTCTTCGTATATCAACAGTTTCATCCTAAATCTTTTTATACTCATTTTTTTCGGATATAATCGTTGTCAGCTTTAGCACACAAACTTTCCGCTCAGAACGAAAAAAAAAGACATATTTGATCTGTAATAAGATACTTGATCTACCGTAGTACGCCCGGTGGCTGCCCTGCTGTATTGATTTCTGAAGAATAACGTTTCTCGCACGGGAAAGCTGTACCTCTTCGATTTTCCTGGGAGTTGATTTCGGTTTGTTACCTTTGCATTATTCAAGTTTTACTGCTTCTAGTTTGTCTACGAAATTCGTTTTCTATCGAAAAAGCGGTAAGAACTTGACGAAAATCGGTTAGAAGTCAATGTTTTTACCAAAGCATCTCAATTTGAATTACCGCTTTTTTTAATTTAAAGGCGCACGTAATTAAAATTTCTCAAAAAACCTCTCATTTTTCGCTCATTTCGGCGAGCGTGGTGAGACCATTTTTTGCAACTGTGCGTGCGTCTTTCACAAATACCGTACCACATGAGCGCGAATTTAAATTTTTTTATTTCTAAAGCCAAAAAATATATGAAAATAAGACTAACTTTTCTAACTAAAATCTTGGAAAAAGAGAGATTCATGAAAATTGGGCTGAATTACAAAAAAGTCAGCCAATATTTCACAACAATTGTCAATAAAAACAACACAGAAAAATGAATCGAAGAGGAACAGCCTTCCCTCGCGAAGAACGCTCTTTTCAGAAATAAATCACACCGGGAATACTACGGTAGATCGAGATTTTGATTGCAGACCATGTACGTCTTTTTTTGCTTCCATTTTCAGTGGAAAGATCATGTGCTCAAGCTGACAACGATTCCATCAAAAAATCATAAGTAGAAAAAGATCTAGGAAGAAACTGTCGATATAGGAAGAGGGCATGCACATTTGTCATTAGGAAATGCAGTAAAGAAAATGGAGTATATTTAAACAGGTTCAACAACTATAGTGCACCACATTCAAAACAGAAAATCTCATCTGGTAAAATTTGCTAAGAGAAACTCGTCAAAATTATTTTTTGTGTGGTTTTTATCGACATCTGTTAAGAAATAATGACTCTATTCTAGTTGGAGGGAGGACACCCATTTTTGACACTTGACAATAGGGTACCTAAACCTGTTTCGGAAGTAGAATGTGATGCTTCTGGAAGTAAATTGAATTGGTCCCCTATAAAAACGGTTTTCCAATAATTTTCATGATTCTTCTCAAACTTTCAAGATCATACAGCTCATAAGGATTTTCTAGTTGTGATTACTGTCAAACCTGAGATAGAGAGAAAACCAGTAAGTTCGGGATGATTCGATTCTCTTCATAGTTATCGAAAAGTTCCTAACTGACAAAATGTTCGGAATGTATTCTTAAAAATTTGAACGCATCTTCAAAATTTCAAAATCAATCGAGATGTACTGCTGAACGAAGATTTAAACATAAAAATCCCAGCATTATCTAGTTAGACCTCTTCAGGTGGAAATGCAAAAATGAGATTCTATGTATATATGTATATTTTTAAAAGTTTTGACAAATTAGTTTTTTTTTTGATCTACCAAACTGTCTTCTCCATTCGCAATCCAAACTTTGTGTTTCTTTGCTCCTCGCAAGTTATAGGTAAAGATACTCTTTCTCGACTGCAGTCCTCAAATTTTTCTTATCGTATGTCTTTATTAGTAGATCTTATTATCGTTTCACTTTTTCCTTCTCCTCCAGATAGACAATGTCTGGAGCAAGTCCACCTTCAGAGTGTGTCAAGACTAGGTTAATCTTGATGACCTCCAACACGGGCCAGTTTCCCAAAAACGTGCGATCTTATTGACTCTTTGGGTGGAATCGATGGACCAAACTAGACTCACCCTCCCACCAGACTCTTTATTCCTCTTCTTCTCATACATTCTCTCTCTCTCTCTCTCTCTCTCTCTCTCTCTCTCTCTCTCTCTTCTTCCTCTAGTTAATCTACCTATTCAAAATTTGATCTACCTTGTTCTTATGGTCCTTCTGTCACTTGTTGATCTACACTACTCATGGGAAAATAGGCGGTAACTAGAGAAACCCCTTCATTTTACTCTCTTCTTCTTTTTTCTTCTCTTCTCTTTTCTGTTGTGTTTTCATTTTATTCTACTCACTTTTTTTTCAGAAGAAGACGACGACTTCAAGCACATGGATGAACCGATGTAGCGTGGACCGGATATCAAGGATCGACTAGCTGGTGGATTCTTGGATCAACGGAGAAGGAATACGGAAACTATTCCAGCGGTGGGTGTTCAGATTAACATTTTCGCTTTTTCGTTCAGAATTTTCAGGTCGCCGTGGATTGTCCGTAGGATCTTCGGACAGTTTGAGGGTGACAAGGACGTCGAGGACACACATTGGAACATCGTATCAGGTGGGCTTCCATGCTGCACATTTTCTGTTTTGTTTTTAGAATTTTCAGAGTGAATTCGAACGATCCTCGATCACCAAAGGATGTTTGGATAACACTCTCGGATCCAAGATACGACAAGGATATCCACCTGACAAATCTAGTGGCTTTGTAGCCAACGGTGAGCTTTCAGGTGCCTACATGTTTCTGTGCTTTTAGAATTTACAGACAATGATGAACAATACGTGTGTTGGAACGACGAAGATGTAGACGATATGAGACAGTTGCTATGGATCATCACATCAGGTAAATATCATCATTGTTCTAACTCTCCCATCATATTCTCTATTCCTCTTCTTCTCATACATTCTCTCTCTTTCTCTCTTCTTCCTCTAGTTAATCTACCTATTCAAAATTTGATCTACCTTGTTCTTATGGCCCTTCTATCACCTTTTGATCTACACTACTCATGGGAAAATAGGCGGTAACTGGAGAATTCCCGTCATTTTACTCTCTTCTTCTTTTTTCTTCTCTTCTCTTTTCTGTTGTGTTTTCATTTTATTCTACTTACTTTTTTCAGAAGAAGACGATGACTCCAAGCACATTGATGAACCGATATACAGCGGACCGGATAAATATGATCGACTAGCTGGTGGACACTTGCAACAACGGAGAGGGAATAAGGGAACTATTCCAGCGGTGGGTGTTCAGACTCGCACTTTTTCCCTTTTTGGTTTGAATTTTTAGACGGCCCTGGGACGATGGTGACGCCGACGACACAAGGGATCCTTTTGGAACATCTAATTAAGTGGGTTTCCAGGCTACACATTTTCTGTTTTGTTTCTTGAATTTTCAGAGTGGATTCGAACGATCCTCGATCACCAAAGGATGTCTTGGATCCAAGATACGACAGGGACATCTAGCTTACATTTTTCTGTGCATTTAGAATTTTCAGACAGTGATGACACCGAAGACACGAGAGCATTGGAGCATCTAATCAGGTGGGTTTTCAGGCTACAAGTTTTCGGTTTTGATTCTTGAATTTTGAGACAAGATTCAAAAAGTTATCGTTCACCAGGATCAACACTCTTATATCCAGGATGTGACGATGACATCTAACTGACAAATCTAGTGGTTTCATATAAGACGATGCGTTTTTAGTGTCTCATATTTTGATGCGCATGTAGAATTTTCAGACCTTGGGGGACAATACGTGATGAGACGATGACACGGCAAGATGAGTTGATTTTTCGGGATAGCATGGATCCACGTCAACGACATTTAGGTTGCGGCCGCATTTATCAATTGGAAGGAATGGCAGAGTGACAATGTTTTAGCGGTACGTTTTCAGTTACTTATTTTTGTCTTTGTTGGTTTGAATTTCAGGATATCATCAGTGACTAACTCGGATTCCTGGATAATACGAGTGGATAATTAATCTGACAATGACAATGAAGTGAGGAACAACCAGATAGATCTTCTGGCGAGCGTGAGAAATATTCCAGCCGTAGGTATTCAGGTTCTCATTTTGGATGATCTGTTTGTGAAGTTTTAAGGCAACCACATATCGTGGCAGGGACCCATGGATATTGTACACGATCAAGAAATTGACATCCAAAGATAATTCCTCTCAAACCAGAATTTATTCGAAATATCCTCGTTGGGGTCAATCAAAAGAGATTGCTGTGGTGAGTTTTCAGATTCACATTTTTGGCTCTGCTTCGTTGAACTTTCAGGAAGTGATGGATCGTCAGCTGGATGAGTCCTTGGATAGTAACGCGCGGATGATTAATCTGACAAAGACAATGAAGTGATGAACAACCAGATAGATCTTCTGGCGCGCGTAAACCTTGGATATTGTGGATGGTCAAGACATCGACGGCAGAAGAAATTTGCTTTCGAACACTAAATCAGATGAGTTTTCTGAAATAGATTTTTTTTTTTGAATTTCAATAACTTTCAGAATGAATCCAAAAGATCGTCGCTGGGGCCAACCAGAAGAGATTTATGCGGTGAGTTTTCAGACTCGCATTTTTGGCTCTGCTTTATAGAACTTCCAGGAACTGATAGATCGTCAGCTGGCTGAGTCGTTGGAAGCAACATGTAGATACAGGGCGGCAATGGTGGAGCAGAAGAAACCGAAAAATGGATTGGTGGAAGCGTGGTTCTCTATCAGATCCAGAATGCATCATTGCCTAAGGATTCCAAACTTCATTTTGATAAGCTAGTCTTCTCTTTTCTGATGCTGCTGTTTCTTTTTGAATTTTTAGATGGCTCTGAACAAAATCGATGTTGAGAATGAGGGGGAAAGGATCCATGCCGGTTGAAGAAAGGTACTAACATTTTCATTTGAACAAAGAGCAATTCGGAATGTTTAATCTAGGTATTCCAGAGATTCAACTGCTTATCATCTTCTGGAAACCTCGCATCAACCACACGCCGTACGCCGTCTTTTCAAGCTTGCAAGACACTCATCATAATGGATTCTAAAAGGTGAGGAAACACTAAGTTTTGAAGCAATGATTATTGAAATGATATCTTTCAAAAAATAAAAAAACTTTATACAATTTACATGTTGTTTTTTTTCAGATGTTCGCCACCGACTCTTCATCGTCGTCGAATCGACTTCAGGCTGGATCAGTGGATTGCGGACTAAGAGAAGTGAGGTTTTCACAACTGAAAAGAGAGACTGAAAAGAGAAAGAGAAAAGAGACTGTGTCTCAAAGACAGGGAGATTCGTAAAATCAGCAACAGGCGCAACTTTCGAAGCATTCTAACAATAGTCAGGTTTTCAATTAAGAAAAACTAGATGTATTAGTTTGTGAAATTGATTCAACGTATTCTAGATCTTCTGGAACGTTGAATGCATCAAAGCAAACGTCATCAGCCTTCGAACGTCTTCAAGCTGAAACACGAATAGCGAGTATGAGGCTAAGTTTTTATTACTTCTTAATCAAAACTTATCAAACATATTTTAGGCTCGTCGACCTATGAATCGACTCTTCAACCCGATGCCACTGGATGGAATGATGCTCGATGGACGGATAAATTGAATAAGTTGTACCGCTATCCCGAGGAACCGTACTCTAATCTTTCAGTGCCAGTCGACACTGCGACAGAAAAGAGAGAAAGAGCTGTTCAAAAACAAAGTACCCGGCTCATCATCATTTTCAGAAGCTATAAGATAATAATTTAGCACCCATATTGTTTGTTTTCTATTTGTTTCGTTTTTGCAAAAACGCTGTAATAGCACTGGAGAGGGATTTGTGGTCGCCTAGAAATAAAAAAAAGAGGAGCCAGAAAGTGAATGTGAGTATCTTACCGCTAGAACAGCTTCACTGTCGTTGGTGTAACAACCATCCTGAGTATAATCCAATTTCCTGAAACATTTACCCGCAAAGAACAAAACGATTATCTGATAACGTACCGCTGGAACATCCACTATCTCTCTTCCTTCCAAGCTGATTCAGTTATCCTCCAGCTATCGTCGATGAGTCGTTTGAAAATCCTGGTTGCCGAAGCTCCTTCGAATTGATCTTTCGTAACTAGTCTGAAAGCTGTAGGAACAGAATTCGTAACCTGAAAACACACCTGATCAGATATTCCCGAGTAACTGTCCTTTATTGTCTACGTTTTCATCGGTCCATCACATTTGTTTTGTCCATCAATGCCTGAAAATTCTAAAAGCACGGGAAAAATGAGGACCTGAAAACCCACCGTTGAACATAAAGTTACTAATTCCGTCAGCTAGATTTCATCGTAACATACTGGATGTAAGAGTGTTGTCCAAGGATTCTGGTGGCCGATGACTTTTTGTATCCAATCTGAAAATCATAGAAACGAAACCGAAAACATGTAGCTTGAAAACACACCTGGTTCGATGTTCTGAAGAGTCGGTTGTGTCATCAGCGCCTCCATTGTTCCCATGTTGTCCAAAGATCCTACGTGCGATCCACAACGACCTGAAAATTTTAAACACGAAGTCAAAAGTGTGTATCAGTATACCTACCGGGTTTTTTCTCTGCCTCCCAGTTGGTCAAAACATTGTCCGCTTTATCCAGTCCACACCTAATCGATCCATCGAAATCTTCATCGTTCCATCACTCGTATTGTCCATCACTCTCTGAAAATTCGAAAAGCACAGAAACATATATGCACCTGAAAGCTCACCGTTTGATATAAAATTGCTAGCTAGATTGTCATATCCTGAATCCAATATGGTTATCGAATATCCTGTGTTGACCGAGGATCCTCCGAATTGAGTCTGGTCTGAAAATTTTAGGCACAAAACCGAAAATGTGTCTGAAAACCCACCTGATAAAATGCTCCAATTTTATCGTGCCGTCGACGTCTCCATTCCATGTTGTCCAAGGAGCCTACGGAGAATCCACGATGACCTGAAAATTCTTAACGGAAAGGCGAAAAAAAGTGAATCTGAACACTCACCGTGTTTTTTTTCTCTGCCTCCCAAAACATCGTTCGCCTTATCCAGTTCACACCTGATCGATCCATTGAAATCTTCATCGTTCCATCACTCGTATTGTCCATCACTGTCTGAAAATTCAAAAAGCACAAAAAATGTAGGAAACTGAAAACCCACCGTTGGATATAAAGCCACTAATTTTGTCAGCTAGATGTAAGAGTATTGTCCAAGGTCTAATCGAATGTTCCAAAGAGTCTCTCCCGTTTCGTCAATGTCTTCATCGTCCCCAAAATGTGCAAGGATCCTACGTGCGATCCACCACGACCTGCAAATTTCTAAAAGCAGACCCAAAATTGTATATCTGAGTACCCACCGTTAGAACATTCTTCTTTTCTTCCAGATGATTCAAACATCCATCAGCTAGTGGTTAATTCATCTTAGTCCGAGGCCATAATGATTGAATGTTAAAGAATACATTTTGATTACGGTCCATGGTTGACTGAAAGATTTAAAAACAGAGCCAAAAATGAGAGTCTGAAAACTCACCGTTAGAGTAACGTCTTCTTTGAGATTGGCCTATGAGGTACGAGAGATGATCCGAACAATTACAAGCTAGTCGTCGTCGGTTGATAAATTTTATCCCAGCCTTCAAATTACCGAATGTTCAATCTGAAAAATCGAGAAACAAAACCGAGACTTTGCAGCCTGAAAGCCCACCTAATTGGACGTTCTGAAGAGTCTCTCTTCTGGCGTCGAAGCATTCTTTGACAGCAACATCCAAGGACCCCTGCCTGAAAATCCTAAACGAAAAGGCAAAAATGTGAATCTGACAGCTCACCGCTGAAACAACTTTCTTTACTTCCCCCAGTTGATCCAAGAGCCGTATCCGACGAACCTGTTGACCGATGACCTTTCGAATCCAGTCTGAAAATTCTAGAAACTGAACAAAGAATGCGTAGCCTGAAAACCCACCTGATCAGATCTTCCATCGCTCTTGTGTCGTCGGCGTTATGATTGTCCCATGGCAGCCTGAAAATTCTAAACAAAAAGGCAAGAAGTGCGTCTGAAAACCCACCGCTGAAACCACTTTTTTTTCCTTTTCCTAGTTGATCCAAACATCCTTCACCTCAACCAGTCCACACCCAATCGATCCATCGATACGCTTGGAGTCGTCGTCGTCGTGCTGTAAAGAAATAAAATAAAAACACAAGCAGAAAGATAGGAAAAAGAGTATCGATTAAGAATGGAGACTGGCGGATCACTCTTGGCAACGGACCACAGAAACCTGGTAGATCAAATGTTAGGTCGGGTGATCACTAAAGGATTAATGGGCGACAAGAGAGTCTATGGAAAAAAGGGAAATAGAGATGAGAGTGTGAGTCTAGTTTGGTTCATCGATTCCACCCAAAGAGTCTGTAGTATGAAAACACACCTCTGGGAAAATGACAGGTGGAGGGAGATATAAGATGAGCAATGCGTGGTCATAGAGGCGGACAAAACTATTTAGAAAACCCCTTACTTCCTCTAAATGTGCGAAGAGACTTCACGGGAAAAAGACCAAACGATCCACATGATCCACGATTCGATGTCTATATTCATATTCTTCAAGTCAAACCGAAGTTCTTTTGTCAATGTGAAGACGCTGTAAACCGCGGAGATCTGAAAAATTGGGATTTGGGAATGGAAGACACTCCAGATTTCCAGGGACAAAAAAATCGGGATATCTGGACACCCGTAAAGATATCGGCTCTGTCATTTGGGTGCTTTAACACTTATTAGTAAACCTTGAGAAATGTTCGTAGAGTTTCAGGTAGTGAGATATTTCATCGGATATGGCAAACCGCTTTCCAAGGTCGAGTTACGTGAATTTCAGACTTATTTCATTTCAATTTTTCAGTACAAAAACCAACTGAAAAAAATAAGAAAAATAATCGAGGTGAAGAATTTATTATTTAATTTATTCTCAGTTGGTTTTTGTATTGAAAAAATCAACTGAAATAGGTATAAAGTTTACGCCACTTGGCCTAGAGAATCATTTTGCCGAAACAAAGTGTAGATTCGTGCATAACTCGTGCTCAGCTAGCCGATGGTATATCACTAACTGAAACTCCACATACATTTCTGAAGGTTCCCTAATCAGGCTCACGGACATCTAGGTACTGGATGATGATACCTCTAGGAAACTGTGCAACATGGACATATCTGGACATCCGAAACCCATCTTATGCTATTTTCATCACTTACATCCCACTGCTTGATGGTGTGGTCTTTGCTGGCTGAGAGCACGAAACCTCCGGTTGGCAAGAATGTGACGGACGATGCGGTATACTCGTGCCCTTTCAATGATTTCAGACACTCGTACTTCTGTCCAAAGATCCACGACGACCTGAAAATTCTAAACGAGAAGACAAAAATGTGAATCTGAACACTCACCGTGTTTCACTTCTTTGATTTGGATGGCCCAAACAATAACCAGCTAGTTGATCCATCCCATCCCAGGGCGACCGAGCATCCGTCAAACACGGTCTGAAAATTAGAGAAGCGAAACCGAGACTTTGTGGCCTGAAAGCCCACCTGATTGGACGTTCTGAAAGGCCTCTCTTGTGGCGTCGACGTCTTCTTTGACAGCATCTCCCAAGGATCCCTACCTGAAAACTCTAAACGAAAAGACAAAAATGTGAATTCGAACACTCACCACTAGAAAATCTTTCTTTTTTCTCCCTGCTGATCCCAGATGCCTGGAGACGTAGTCCTCGTACTCCGAAAAAAAAAACAATAAATGAAGAAGAAGAAGAAGAAGACAATACAGGGTGAGGATCGGTGGGAACACTCGTTTGCCGCCCAGTTTCCCACGCGTAGTGTGGATGAAAAGATGACGATGGACCACATAAACAATGTAGGTCAAATTTTGAATAGGTAGATTACGAAGAATTAATGGCAGAAAAGAGAGAGAGAGAGTGTGTATGGGAAGAAGAGAAATAGAGAATCTGGTGGGAGGGTGAGTCTAGTTTGGTTCATCGAATCGCTCAAAGAGCTGGTAAGACCGTACATATCTGGGAAAATGACAGTTCGTGAGAAATATCAAAATTTACGGTAATCTTGACAAGGTTTGAAAGAAATGAAAAGGATTTGGAAACATGTGAATGTAGTTTGCCCACTGAGACTATTTTATCTAGACTGGAGGAGGAGAAAGGAATAGAGCAATGATGATATTCACCTGATGTGATGATCCATAGCAACTGTCTCATATCGTCTACATCAACGGAGTCGTCGTCTTCTTCTGAAAAAAAGTAAGTAGAATAAAATGAAAACACAACAGAAAAGAGAAGAGAAGAAAAAAGAAGAAGAGAGTAAAATGACGGGGATCCTCTAGTTACCGCCTATTTTCCCATGAGTAGTGTAGATCAAAAGGTGACAAAAAGGCAAACAAAACAAGGTAGATCAAATTTGGAATTGGGAGAAAACCAGAATTATAGAAAGAACAGAGAGAATGTATGAGAAGAAGAGGAATAGAGAGTCTGGTGGGAGAGTGAGTCTAGTTTGGTTCATCGATTCCACCCAAAGAGTCAAAAAGATCGTACGTTTTTGGGAAAATAGCCGGTGGTGGAGGTCATCAAGATTAACCTAGTCTTGCCACACTCTGAAGGTGGACTTGCTCCAGACATTGTCTATCTGGAGGAAACAGTGAAACGAAAAGATATACTAATAAAGACTTACGATAAGAAAAATAATTTAAAAATGCGTTCAACTAGAGAAATTTTTAAGAATACATTCCGAACATTTTGTCAGTTGGGAACTTTTCGATAACTATGAAGAGAATCGAATCAACCCGAACTTACTGGTTTTCCTCTCTATCTCAGGTTTGACAGTAATCACAACTAGAAAATCCTTATGAGCTGTATGATCTTGAAAGTTTGAGAAGAATCATGAAAATTATTGGAAAACCGTTTTTATAGGGGACCAATTCAATTTACTTCCAGAAGCATCACATTCTACTTCCGAAGCAGGTTTAGGTACTCCATTGTGAAGTGTCAAAAATGGGTGTCCTCCCTCCAAATAGAATAGAGCCATTATTTCTTAACAGATGTCGATAAAAACCACACAAACATAATTTTGACGAGTTTTTCCTAACGAGAAATGTGCAGTTTCCCGTGTCCTCCTCGTATATCGACAATTTCTTTCTAAATCTTTTTCTACTACTGATTTTTTTCTGATGGAATCGTTGTCCGCTTGAGCACATGATCTTTCCGCTGAAAATGGAAGCAAAAAAAGACGTACATGGTCTGCAATCCAACTCTCGATCTACCGTAGTATTCCCGGTGTGATTTATTTCTGAAAAGAGTGTTCTTCGCGAGGGAAGGCTGTTCCTCTTCGATTCATTTTTTTGTGTTGTTTTTATTGACAATTATTGTGAAATATTGGCTGACTTTTTTGTAATTCAGCCCAATTTTCATGAATCTCTCGTTTTCCAAGATTTTAGTTAGAAAAGTTTGTCATATTTTCATATATATTTTGGCTTTAGAAAGCAAAAAAAAATTTTAAATTCGCGCTAATGTGGTACGGTATTTGTGAAAGACGCACGCACAGTTGCAAAAAATGGTCTCACCACGCTCGTCGAAATGAGCGAAAAATGAGAGGTTTTTTGAGAAATTTTAATTACGTGCGCCTTTAAATTAAAAAAAGCGGTAATTCAAATTGAGATGCTTTGGTAAAAACATTGACTTCAACCGATTTTCGTCAATTTTTTACCGCTTTTTCGATAGAAAACGAATTTCGTAGACAAACTAGAAGCAGTAAAACTTGAATAATGCAAAGGTAACAAACCGAAATCAACTCCCAGGAAAATCGAAGAGGTACAGCTTTCCCGTGCGAGAAACGTTATTTTTCAGAAATAAATACAGCAGGGCAGCCACCGGGCGTACTACGGTAGATCAAGTACCTTATTGCAGATCAAATATGTATTTTTTCTCGTTCTGAGCGGTTTGTGTGCTAAAGCTGACAACGATTATATCCAAAAAAAGAGTATAAAAAGATTTAGGATGAAACTGTTGATATACGAAGAGGACACGAGAAAATTCCAGAAAAAAAATCGTGGAAATCACAGATGGAAGACAGACGGTGAAGATTTAAACACCCAGAACATAAAATCTAGTTTGGTAAAATTTGCTAAGAGGAACTCGTCATCATCATTTTTTGTGTGGTTTTTATCGACAATTGTTATGATATAATGACTCTATTCTAGTTGGAGGGGAGACACCCAATTTTGACTCTAGGCAATGGAATACCTAAACCTGCTTCGGAAGTAGAATGTGATGCTTCTGAAAGTGAAGTGAATTGGTCCCCTATAAAAACAGCTCAGGTAAACCGATTCAAGTCTAGTTAGAACAACTTAGTTTCTGACGCAGCTGCTTTAGATGCAATAGTTTCCTAATTAGACTGTAAAAATGCTCAAATAGGTCGGATTGTCTTCTGTGGCATAGATTCGAAAGTTTTCTAACTAGAACTTCACTTTTCAACTTTTTTTTTATTGAGTCTGTTTAGATTTGAAAACTTCATAAAAAATTTGGATTTTTACACTTTTAAACTAGATTATGTATTTTTCTATTTATACAGGTTTCTTCTAATAGGATTGCATTAGAAACTAATAAGTGCTAGCTAGATTCGAATCAGATTACCTGAGAAGCTTAGAAAACACGGAGAACAGCTTTTTCAGCAACAAAAACTCGATTTTTCACCAGAACGACTAACCTTTCTGTCGTCCAAACCAAATATTTATGAATTTTTCTTTTTTTTTTTCAAATTTTCGATTAGAAAAGCTTTAATTTTTATCGAAATACAACATTTTTCGTATATTTTTCGACTTTAGAAATAAAAAAATTTCAAGTTCGCGCTAATGTGGTACGGTATTGTGAAAGACGCACGCACAGTTGCAAAAAATGGTTTCGCCACGCTCACCGAAATGAGTGAAAAATTAGGGGTTTTTCGAAAAATTTTAATTACGTGCGCCTTTAAATCGAAAAAAGCGGTAATTCAAATTTAGATATTTTGATTTAAAAAAAAGACTTACTAGGGAACTATCTGACCTCAAGTTGGACTTTAGTTACATATGGCATATGGTTTGATAGATTGAAACATGCTGATTCAGAATATGTAATCTGTTTTTGCAGAACACTTCTCTGAATCGAGATGTGACTGAAAGAAGCTGTATCCAGTACTAAATTGATTGAAAATGCGTTGCTTGAAATCATCCACCCGGGCATTTCTAAGGGTTCTTTTCATGTAAAACATGCTTATCAATCTATTTTGACTAGAATAGGAAAGTTTCAGACCAAAATTTAAAAAAAAAAAAATTTCAGATTTTTCCTTGATGAAGTCAAGAGAAAAAATTTCAAAAAAAAAAATTTTTTTTCTTTGAAAACTTTTTTTCGCATCTGCTAACGGTGAACAATTGTTTTATTGTGTGAAAAATAATTCCAAAAATTTTGGACTGGTGTTACAAGTTTTGGATTGAAAAAAGCAAAACAAATTGGGGCACATGGGAACGAACCACAGAGCCTTCTCCTATTAGACGAGGCCTTACACCACTCGGCCAAACGAACACTGTTCCCCTTGTACTCTGTAGCCCTAGATGTCCACCTTGGTTTCGAACATAAACGACGCGAGAAAAACGCCAGAAAAGTAGGGGACCAATGGAAAATCAACGTGATTCAGTACTAAAATTTCAGACGGAAACAACTCGATTCAGAAAAGTGTTCTGCAAAAACTGAATGCATATTTTGAATCAGCATGTTTCACTCTACCAAACCATATGCCATATGTAACTAAAGTCCAACTTGAGGTCAGATAGTTCCCTAGTTAAACCGATTTTGTCGATTTCTCAACGGTGAAAAAGAAAAAAAAAACGAATTTTGCAGAAACCCGAAGCAGAAAAACATGAATAATGCAAAGGTAACAAGCCGAAACCAACTCCCGGGAAAATCGAAGAGGAACCGCTTTCCCGCGCGAGGAACAATCTTCCTAGACATCAACAAAGCAGGGCAGCCACCAGGCGTACTCCGGTAGATCAAGTCTTTTACTGCAGATCAAATGTTTTTTTTTTGTTTTTTATTCCCGCTCGCAACCCTTTTCCCCGTCTTCGTGGATTCTTGAAAATTGAGTGGTTTTTGAGAAATTTAAGTACGTGGCGCCTTTAATTTAAAAAAAAAAGGCATAATTCTTTAATAACTCGTAATTTTTCAAACTTTAATTCGAAAAGTGGCGTCTCGAAAAGTAGATTCAGAATCAACAATGTGAGAAAGTAAACAGGTGTACAAAAAGTCAAACGTATTGACCTAATATTTTCGATGATGAAAGAAGAAATAGGAATGTAGATATGACTTTCACAGATAACTGTTTAAAGTGGGCGTGATTTGATCATCGGGATTTTGAGATCGTGAAGGTGAAG
Source organism: Caenorhabditis brenneri (assembly GCA_000143925.2). Taxonomy (NCBI): domain Eukaryota; kingdom Metazoa; phylum Nematoda; class Chromadorea; order Rhabditida; family Rhabditidae; genus Caenorhabditis; species Caenorhabditis brenneri. Next base: position 101,724 of record GL379821.1, on the reverse strand, counting down.
TTTGAGATTTGAATGGACTAGACTATTATGAATAATACTATGAAAAAATGGGAAAAATATTTTCAAAAAATTCAGAAAAAGAAACTGGAATCCTCTAGATGTTCTTCTGGTGTCGAGGATTGTTGAAACAAAGCTGATTGGTACTGTGGAAGAGCTGCTTTCTGAGATGCATCTGAAATACATTCATTTTGATCTGAATTAATGAGTTTGAAAACTTATGATTGACTTTTCTATGCGAACCTCTTCTGGATTTCCTATGTTTTTCTCTTGTCTGATTAAATGCTTTCCTCTCTTCTTCAGTCATCTTCTGATATTTGGATCGTGCTTGTTCTGCTCGACGAGTCCTTCTGAGTTGTGCATCTTGAATTGATTTGAGAGTAATTGGGTCTAGTTGATCAGCCGGTGTACTTTCGCCTATTCTAATCAACTCATCCTCACGAGCCCTGGCTTGCCGGAGAGTGAAAGCGCGACGTGCGTTTTGCTCCCGTCGTTTATCAATTGACATTCGATGATATCTGAAATAAAATGTGTAAATATAGCTTTTTTCGAATTTTTAAAGGCGTAGTAATCATTTTTTCGATGATTCCTGTAACTGTAGTAGACATGTGTATGTATCAGACGTTTCGGCACCTGATTTGACTTCATGCAGCCCACAAAGTCAATATTAAAGTTTTTCCAACTGCGGACGCGCGTTGCACACAAAAAATTTTACTTTTCCCGACTACATCCAGTCAAATTAGACGCCTACGTTTTTTGGGCTGTTACTGTAGTAGCTGCTCAAACACAAAAAAGTTTCTCGTTCTACGGCTTTTTGAGCAACTTTCGAAATCTCTCAATTCGAAATTTTGTTATATGCACATTCCTACAACAATTACAGAAATTATTGAAAAAGGTTTACTCTACGTTCAATATATACCTTGCTCTGGCTCTTTCTGCCCGTCGAGCTCTTGTCATTTTTATCTTCACTTCCTGCTCTACACTCATAGCGATATCCGCCTCCTCGTCATCAACATTATCGTAATCATACTCTTCAGGCTCGTCGGTCTGAAAGTTTTTTATTTCACTTTCGACTTTGAAAACACTCTAATTCAGTACCGGGAAACTATTGTCTAGTGGATTCGGCGGCTCTAGTAGAGCAGAGATTTCATCGTTTTCGACTTTTGTTGTTGTCTTTGTGGTGGTCGAGGAGGAAGGAACGTTGTTTTCAAACGAGTTCGGGTCATTGAGGAATGGCGGCGGCTTATGTTCGATGACACGTTGAGTAATAAGTACTGTTTGACCGTGTGAAATGTTTCTGAAAAATAAAACCATGGAACGATTTCTGAATTTAAACTGACATTAAATCCTGAATTGAATTGATTTGTTGTCCATCAACCGTCCGAATTTCGACTGGCAGTCCATTTGCGTCATGACCAGTGGTTACCATATCATGAAGGGCCTTTTCGTCAATAATTTGTGTATCGGTAACATCAGACGAAGTAGGATTCTCCATTCGAAGAGGTGGTTCGGAATGTTGTTGAATAATTGGCAGGTTTCGTCGAGGGTCTTCTATGATTTGAGCCAAATTTGCCAAAATCTCAGCATCGGCCAGTGTCTCAGGTGATGATGGTACAGGAGTATAACGAATTGCTCGTCTGTTCGAGTTGTTTGCGAATAAATGATAATTTTGTCTGAAACAATCACGTTCATAATATGATTTTATTATAATTGTTGAAATAACAATTCGAAAACTCAGGATAAGTATAATCACGACCTAGTTCTTCATTGTTTTTCATAAATATATAACTGATAACACCTCACCCCGAAATGTACATGTTGGATTATTGTTGGAGAGCGAAGAAGTACGGTAATGATTATACTCACTTAGAAGGCCTTTGACGAGCTGAATACGGAAAATAAAACACGTTTCACGAGCAATGACATACTAAAGAATACACAGCGACATCATCACTCACTTCATTAAAGTGGCATTGGCTTTTTTAGTCCGTCGAATGACTTCATTCTCCATTTGGGCAAAAACACCGAGCTCGTCAGGCGGATGAGCCACTTGATTGATCACATTGAGTAGGTGTTCCTCAGATGTTGACTCGTCCACTTCTACGTCTTCTTCGATATCATCTTGAATATTGTTTGTGGCGGTGTTGTCTGAAAATGAAGTTCTTTATAAAAGAAATTGAGTTAACTCTCTTCCCAAAGTATCAAAAAGGTACAGTACGCAGCGCAGCCAAACTTCTATAAAGGAGCTTTCGCGGGAAGGTCTCGTCACGAATCGCGTCTTCACGGGACTGATCCCATGCGGCCTTAGAGAAGTTTTTCTGCGTACTGTACCTTAACAATAATGGAAACGGAAGTTTTATTCTAAATTCCAAACTATATATTTTCGAAACGACCTTTTGTCTCTATCATACTGTGAGTTAAAGTATGAGTTAAATCCAAAAAGCTGTCCTGATAATCAGAATATTCCTCATCGTCGCGTTTGCTTATTGATCTCACTCTTTTCTTCGTGGACGCCCGCTTCAAGTTATACTCTTTGCGCTCCTCCGGGGTCATTTTCTGATATCGTAATCTTGCTGACTCGGCTTTCCGCGCGTTGCGTACCAAGATTTGTTGAGCTTTCTCTAGTGCCGCCTCCGATATTTTGCCCGGTGAAGTTGAGAGCAGCCGTTCTTCTTCTTGGCGACGTTTTCGGAATGCTTCAGTACGTCGTAGGTTATATTCTCGTTTCTGTTCAGGTGTCATACGATGATATCTTTGTCTTGCAGCTTCCGCTTTCTTAGCGTTCGCTTCTTTCAATTGAGCTCTAACTGCTTCCTGATCAGCTTCAGAAGAGTTCGGATCAACACCAAGCTGCCGAAGGCGTCGACGGTGGTTGTATTCTTTCCTTTCATTTTCGGTCATCCTTTGATATCTCAATCTCGCCGCAGCCGCTCTCTTCTGCCTGGATCGTTCCATTCGGAATTTATCGGTCAAATCAATATGCGTCTGTTGTTGGAGTGCCGTTTGTATCTCCTTCATATCAGCTGTTTCTTTGAGTAGCTCTTCTAAATCATCATCATGTGTTGATATGTGATGAGGCATCCTATTTCGAGATTTTGAATGGTTCATGTCCATTCCATCAAGATAGTCATCCATGAATGCGTTCATTTGATCGGCTTCGACGATTGATGGTAGGGTCTAAAACATTTATGTGTGTTTCAAAAAACTTTGGAAAGAATCATACAAAGTGTTAAAAGTTTTTCATAAAAACGAATAACAGCGAGCTCTTTTGGGCGAATATTCCAATAGACACTTACATCATCTGGTGCCTGATCAGACGACAACTTTGTGGTATATACGGAGAACGAATCAGAAGTGGAAGGTGCTGACGTAGACTGATTGAAATAAGGATCATTTCGGAGGCGATGATTCATCAGCGCTCTGGAAATTAACCGGTTTGGATGGAATGAGTCGAACAAAGCAACAAAAAATTCTCAAAAAGAAATAGTGAAAATAGTTACTACAACAAAACCTGCATATGCAATGCTTAAATCTGATATCCTCACTTGTAACTACGTGCTTCATGGCATCCGCTCACAAAAGTGATTTGAAAATGAGTATGCGAATCAGTGTGTGAGCTTGAATAAGCGGAAATCGCACTATTATCAGGGCAAAAATTGTTAAGCCCACATAAGTGTGTTTTTACTGATGTACTTTTGAATTTTGGAAGGAGAAATCGGAAGTGCAACGTTTTTTATGAACATTTTTCTGGAAACTTTTGAAAATGAGACAACTGTTGATTCCGAATGCATGCAAAACAAGTCGCATTCATTATTTCATCAGGCATTTTCAACACGAATTCAAGAAGCCGACGTAGCCTCAGAGTATCGATTTTTCAAGAGCATGGAACGCTATGAAAAAAACTTGAGAAAACTCGTAAAAAAATTTTTCTGAGCAAAACGTTGAATTTAGAGAAAATCACGGAAAAATAGGAGTTGCCGGGAAGAAATCGTTATGTTATTCTTCGGATACTGCCACTTATTCCAGCTTTCTAAATTCTGCAATTTCTTCTGTTGCTATCATCGTGGGGCATGTACAAAGAGGACGTCAAAAAACGCGCTCTATTAGCAAATTTTTCTTCGTAAAAATTATTCGGTATATTAAGAAAATTGAAATTCTCGAAAGATGTAGCTGCAGGTTTATTCCGTTTCGACTTTTTTTTAGTTTTAAAAGGGCCGGAAATGAAAAAAAACCGGAAACTCGACAGCTACAAGTAAAATGAAATAAATTTTATCGAAGAGTTATTCGTAAAGAGGCCTTTACAGCGGAAGTCCCTACGCCTTTCAAACGTTTGACCAAAATTTCCAAGGCCCGGATTCAAAAAATGTTGAATTTTTTTTTGAAAAAATTTCGAAATTTTCAGAAAAATTTTCTTTTCACTGAAAATTTATCAAAATAGTGTTAAATGCTTCAAAAACTCGAACTACTGTGTTTAAGGTCAATATAACTCTGAAGCACAAAATTTGGAATTTTTTTTTTCGATTTTTTGAAATTCGCGGTAATTTTCGGGGCCGAGCGGGCCTTCCAGGCCGGGCCTTGGAAATTGGTGTCAAGGCCCGGCCCAAGTATGAAAATACCACTTTCGTTGCTTTTGCGTGAACACATTCTATTAATTCCTTTTATACATTAGTATACATCTATTAATTTCCTCGTCTACAAGCTTGTAGATATCTATAGAAATTGTGGCGCCGTGTTTCTTTTCGAGCACAATCACAGAGAAAGTAGATCAGATGCTGATAAAGAACACGCTGAAAAACATTAAGAAAGCGAAACTAACTAGAAATTCGTAACTTGGAAATTTTATTTGGGAGATTATAACTATTCAATCGAAACGAGAAGAATATTACTGAGAATTCAAGAGGAATATTTGATGGAGAGATAAGATTATACTTGTAGAGAGAACGGTGTAGAATGAAAAAAAAATGAAGAGAACGAATACAGGGTTCTGAGAGTAGTTTTTAGATCATAAGGCGTTGGTTTCGGGGGAACACAAGAGGAGTTGAAGGAGAAGTACAATTTTCAAAATTCTAGAACAAAATTCAAAGTTTCGGAACATCTTGACACAACTTTATGGTGGTCGTGTTGTGGATGGGAATAATGAGATGGGATCTTCGATAAGAGTGATAGGCTTTGAAGAGGAAGCTGAAATACGTGTGGATGACAATAAAATGAAAAAGAAGGCATTGGATGGTTGAACTTGAGAGAACGGAGAGAGGGAGGGGGAGATGATGGACGGCACTGCGAAGCTAAAAAACATAATATGGGAGAAATCCAACATTTTTCGAGGAACGCGCCATTTTGAAAGTATGAATTAGTAACTTCCGTGAAAGCAAATTTTTTTTTTGGATTTTTTGAAAAATAAATATGGAGTGGGGTTTTTTTTGTTTTTTTGATTTTTCCAACATTTTTTGATTATTAGAGCGAATCGGATACCGATCAGCAAGAAAACTAAGCTATGCAATTGCGATAGAAGCTCTTGTGAGATTAGAGTTTGAAGCATGCAAAGCATACACGAGTAGAGTATGCTAATCAACCTTATTAAGGGAAAATAGAAGCAGGAACCGAACAGATTTGAAAAGTAAAAACAGAAATAAAAGGGGAAGCATTGAGAGTGGAGGGAGGGAGAGAACATTGGAATAGAAACGAAAGAATGGAATTATATAATGAGAGATAATGATAATCATTGAGATCTATACGGATTGAGGATTTGCTGTTGTCCCTGTTGCTGCTGAGATTGTTGATTTTGTTGTCCTTGGTTTTGGATCAACATTCCGGATGTATAGATATTTTGTGGAATTGGTTGCGATGATTGCTGGAAAATAATTATTCTCCTTTAATTCACTGGAGCTTTTTTACCTGATGGGACACTTGGATCTGTTGCTGCTGTTGCATATGTCCTTGGTGCAAGACTTGGTGGCCATTGTTTCCAACCAGCTGTTGATGCTGCTGTGGTTGTTGGTTGTTGGAAATAATGTAGGTTTGCAAGTCCTGTTGTGGTGGAGTGTCCGAACGTGGAGTTGATGCTTGGTTGGCACGTTGTCTCAAGAGAATCTGTTGAGCGTGTTGAGTCCTCTTAACAACGTCACGCTCCAGCGTAGACAGAGCATCCATATCGTCCTTCTTGGATGGAGTTCCGGTACCCATGGTGATAGTACCAGAAGATCCAACGGCCATTTGTCCGGCAGTCATCATGTCATCAAGATCGGTGCGACGGCGTTTTGGAGTGTAGCGTTTTTGGTTGTAGGACTAAAAATGGATGTTTAGTTAAGAATGGTTGAAGAAAAATAGCATGCAAAGCACAAGCGGATAGCCTACCCTAAGCATCTATCGTGTGCTTATTAAAACTTTTCTATGGCAGAGTACAAACAGTCTATAAATTATTGGTTTTAAACTAAAAATTACATACAGCATGGCACACAACACTCATATAGAATCATTCTCAAATTAAAAAATTGGGGAAGTTAATTACTACTAAAAAAAAGAAATAAAAAGAGTTCACTAACGTCTCCGAGATCATGGTCGTGGGTGTCTGGTGAGTCCCAAGTATCATCTTTGGGTTCTTGTTTCGCGATCTACAACAAAATTTAGGAAATAGAGATCTCGGAGAGTTTTGGTGAACACTTTTTTCATTTGTACGAAAGATAAGAAGATACTGAGTATAGAATTTTGAGAAGTAACGAATCAAAAAACAACAAGAACTTCTATCCGCGCAAATAATCAAAATGTCATCGCAAGACCCTCTCATTCTCTCTCATAAATTACCTTTCTCTGATCAGGAGTCATTCGTTGATAGCGAAGACGAGCTGCTTCGGCTCTCTTCGCATTTCGGACTACTATTTGTTGAGCACGATCCAATGCTTCTCCGTTGATTCTTCCGATTGGCATAGCTAAAAGCATTTCTTCCTCCATACGACGTCTTCTGAATGCTTCTGTACGTCGTTGGTTATACACGCGCTTCTCGTCGTCGTTCATTCGATGATATCTACAAATTTATATTTGAACTCCAAACTGCTGCTTTTCTTCACCTTTGACGAGCTGCCTCGGCCTTCTTTGCATTCTGGTTCTTTATGTGCTGTCGGACAGCTTCATCGTCTTTCTGTGGATCGCCGGTAGCCATACCGCATGCCTGAAACTCCACATTCTGGAATTTTGTGTCAAGATAAAGAAAAGGATCAAAATCAACTACAGACTTTAGAATCTTCGAAGAATCCACATAAATAAAGGGAACATGGTGACGCAATGGTCAATAACATGAAATTAAATTGTTTTAACTAATATAAATTGGAAGAATGTGAGTTTGAAACAAGTTAGCTGCCTAGGATTCCTTATCAGCTACTATTGGGGTATTCTGTGAATGCAGGATTCACCTTGATCGCGCTCATCGCATTCTGCATTTGTCGCATTCGACGTCTGGTATTATGAGCGCGGCGCTCTTCTGGTGTCATTCGAGCATAACGAGTACGAGCAGCTTCGGCCCATTTGGCACGCATTCGCTTCTCTCGCAACTGCTCCGTGATATCCGGATCTTCTTGAATATCGTTGGTCTCGCGGAGAATAGACTCCAGCTCTTCCATCTCTTTCTCACGTTGTCGTTTCCTTTTTTGTGCAAGTGTTCTTTTCAAATTAAGCTCTCTTTTTTCCTCGTTTGATAGTCTATGATAACGCATTCGGGCTGCCTCTGCCTGACGCGCTTTCTTCACACGATCCTTTTCTCCTTTGTCAGGTGATCCTGTCATTTTTACACTCAGCCCGTCTACTTGCATATCCTGAAATACAGTTTTTTGTGTGCTTGTGAGTAAGGAGTGTTCAATTTTTGTGGTTTTGAATGCTATATGATCTATCATGATATAAAAAACGGAGAGGAGTCATACATAAAACAGCTCAATTTACAAATTTGCGATAGGATTGATTGCCATTGTCATCATCACTGAAACCTTCTACCATACTAGCGACTGTGCGAATCAACAGTCAACACATTCTCGCTTTAAGCACGGTTTATAAGTATTTAAGACAAGAAAAAGACAACGAATTTACCACATCTCCGACCTTCATGGAAGGTATTTGCTGATTGTATGTGCTTACTGACTGCTGTATTGACGACATCTAAATATTCACAATGTTCACAATCACCACAATGGATTTACAGAAAACAAAAATAAAAACATTTAGGAAAATTAAATCAATGGTGCCATCGCTCACCTGTACAGGTTGCTGATTAGTCCACGTTGATGAAGTGGAAGGTGCTGTGCTGTCTATAAAGTAGGCGTCAAGCATATTGACTAAATTTTTCTCTTCTCCCATTCGACGTTGTGGTGCTTGCTGAAAATTAAAGCTTGAGTTGAGTGAAGCATCTGATCAAGTAACCGCTTACTGTAACTGTGTTCGGTATAAATCCTGCTGATGATGAAGTATGAAAAGAGTTGTTGCTGGAATTGGAATAAGTGGCCTGTTGATAAGAATTTTGTTGAAAATTGAGTCCTCCATGAAGTTGCTGATTTTGATTACCCCCCGAACGGGGATCCGAATTATATGAGTATTGTATGTTTTGCTGCATTTTTGTCCCTGTAAGAATAAATGAGTTAGTAAGGAACCGACGATGAACAAAATATAAAGAGAAACGTTTTACAGATGAAGCTAGGCGCTTAAAGACAAACAGGATTTCAAACAACAATGGGAAAAATTGAGACAAGCCGAAATTCTCTGCAAACTCTCATAATTCAAAACTCGCGGACGTTCGATGGAGCGTACTTACCCAAATTTAGAAACAGAGTTCCACATAACTTTATGAGGGTACTGTGATGGCTGTAAAAGCAAAAATCATTGATTTCATGTCGAACATGAAACTAACAAAAAGGCTCATTTGAAAATAAAAAGGGTTGCTCCAGAAATGTATATTTGTTGCGTTTCTTTTCACGCCTCATTAAGACCCTTTTACCTGGGTTGCTTGGATTTGTGCGCATATAATTAGGTGCATAAGGTTCTTGGCAAGATGCGACGCATCTCAAAAATTCATAAGTTAATTTTTTAAATCTTTGACGTCTTGACGAATGCTAGGAGCAAGATGAATACAGATCATGAGGAGACACTTTGACAGAAGATCATTGAACTACATGAATTTCAAGAGACTAGACAGGCTTAGTGTATTTGTTTCGTAAAGAATATGTGTACCTTGAAGAGACCCAACAAGCAGACTTTGAAACTTCAGGACGGCTGGATAGGACGATAGGCTCTAGACACAAGATAAATGAAAATGAAACCGGCTCATCTACTTGAAATCTAAGAATTTCGAAAATCTTACTTTAAAAGATTGGCCAAGAAGAATATGAAACATACGAAGACCGTGTGGACCCGGATTTCTTCAAAACACACAAGACTTTCTTGATAGAGATTGATATATCTGTATGCTGATCAGACACACTCAAATACCTTATATAACAAGGAGCATTTATAAACTATCAAGCACAGACATTGTGAACATGTTCGCATCCAGTTATGTCTTTTTCAGAGAGATCCTGAAGGCCTTTGACTTCTGAGAAGGGATATCCAAGGCTTGATAGATCTATGTAATCCTAATAGACATTCTGTGAAGACTTATACACTAATATATAATTCCCAGAGGCTCTGAGTAATGGTGTAAATTATATTTTTAGTTTGTTCCAGATTCCATATTGTTTGGCTACTGTAGTTTCCAATCGAATTATTTTGAGCCGTCTCCAGAGACTTCCTATTTTAATAACAATCCACAGTGTCGCTGAAGCTTCCGACCCATCCGAACGGTGCTTTTATATTAAACAATTTTTTTCAAATTTCCCTCCATAAAATAATGGTGCCTGTGCCCTCTTCTGTCTCTTTGTGTCCTCTGTCTACTACGATAGGCCAAAATCAGACGAGGAATAGAGAAGAGGCCGCCGAACGCAAGTAGGAATGAATGAATGAAGCGAAGAAGACGAAAAGAAGCGAAAAAAGAAGAAGGAAGGAAGAAAGAAGAAGTAGAAGGGAACGAAACATACACAAAAGACAGTGTGTGGATGAAAAAGAGGAGAAGCGAAACGGCGCCCGAAACGCAATACTTAGTGGGGAGTATAGAGACGGGCGGGCGGTTCGAGGCAACACTGTGTATGAGGGAGGCCCGACCGCGACGCGGAGACGCTTCGCGTGCACGTAGGCATTATAATACAATGAGAGGGGGGAGACAAGGCGATATAGAAGGCAAACGACGGAGGGTCAAGGACACACTCAGGCAAATAGTTGGTCAGAATAAGAGACGTTGTGCTCACACTGCGTGACGACAGCGTATCGATCGCGGAGGGTGCGGGGTGTTGTTGTCGCAGCGGCCGCTGATGTCTACTCAGATGATGCGTAGAGAAGGAAGAAAAGGAGAAAGGATTGGAGGAGGGTGGTTGAAAGGAAAACGAGGGGCCCAGAGTGGAAAACAAAATTATTGCTGCCTGTGTGTTGGTTAGAGAGGACAGCAGCTGGTTGGAGGGAGTGGAGACCCCAATTCAGAAAGGCGAAAACAAGCGCTTGAAAAATTTTTTAAAATCTACTCTGTTTTTTCAAAAAAATCTTGGAAAACACACACTTTTCGAAAATCTTGGAAGCGACATATGGTATATATGTTTGTACACATTCAACGTTCAAGGACATGCATTCAACTTTCCATAACAAAAGGGCATTTTAAGATACCAATATGAAGAGTACTATTAACTGGGGCTGATGAAATCCTGACTTCAGTTTTTTTACAGCAAAATTTCCGCTGACTTCTTCCTAAGCATAACAGTCTTCAAAAATAACGTTTTGTGAATTTGTCTTGCCGGTAACATCCTAGGATTTTCACGGTCCAGGGGCATCCCAGTCATATGAATAACAAAACTTCCAAAAGTCGCATCGTACTCAGCAAAAACTCTTATCAGATTTCTAGCCGAGCTCACGTAGATTGCTTCCGCGTTCCTCGGACTTCGGAACTACAGTGTCCTGCAGATATCCACTCCTTAACTCTCTTCCATTGATACTGTTATGTGCCCTTTTCCCAGGCAGTATCCATCTTCATATTAATTTTTTGTTACACCCCCCCCCCCCCCTCATTTCATTTTATTCAAGGTACTCTTGTGAAATTCTCTCTTTCTCTTTTTCCTTCTCCCTCGCAAACAAAAGAAAATGTGAAAAATGTTGGATTGGTGTGCAATTTTTTCCTCCTTCCACAGCTTCCAAACACCACATGTTTGGACACCTGCATCTGCGCACACGGAATGGAAAAACTGGAAGAGAAGGACTGAAATTAATCCAAATATACCGCTGCAGAAAGTTCGAGTTTGTATGAAGTATAGGAAATTCAATCGGAAATTCAAAATGGCCGCTGAGATTTAGACCTTATACGTAAAATAGATCCCTAGATTATTTATATTTTCGACAAAGCATAGAAAATTGAATATTCAATCTGGATAGATTACCGTTGTTACCAGCTTACTATAAGTTACAAAAAAAGAAAATTGATATTTGGAATGAGGAAACCCGAAACGATCACAGTAGCACATGCGAAACGTTAAGTCATGAGAACTTGGCATTTATCAACGTCGCCTCTAGTTTCATCCAATATATGTGTTTCATATGTTCTTTTTCAGTGCCTTCAATTTTTTGAAAAAATTGAAACTTTGAAAACTGGCGGCCGCAGCCTTAATTGGGTTTGGACAGCTCTAGAATTGAACATGTCAGTGCTTGGAACTTATGACGGCCTAACGACACTGGAAGAGAGTCTAATGTTTGGTAACATATGAAATGGCGATAGACCAGCGCTTTCCTCGGCCTGACTTATTCATCGGCCACGGCCCCCATTTTGCCAGTCTTGGTCTACAAAACTGATGCGGAGATTTCGCTTTCAGACACAGATGGAGACAATATGAGAAGAAGAGGTTTAGACACTGTTTGGGAAAGATTAAACATCGTGAGAAGGTGAATGAAAAATAATAAAAGATGAAGAGGTGCAGTAATTTCTAATCTTCTAATTATTTCAGGTTGAAAATAATAGCTGTTGGAAGAAGCAGATTATAGCCGAAAAGGTCCTGAACCATATGGCAGTAAGGTTTATTTAGATGGGAGGCTGTTTGAACAGATGCTTTTTTGATTCAAGTATCTTGTGATTCAAGTATCTGGGTCCATGAGAAAACTAGTGGTGTAGTATAAAAGGTCAAAACTCATGAAAATATAAACATACAAATTTTTGTGTTACATTCAATAACCAATAGCCATTCTTGCAACAGTGCTCAAATTCGTAGGAATTCCCGAACTATACGGAAAGGGAGCTTCGCTCCTGGTATTGTTGGGTGTTTCACGTATAGTTTAATTTCTTATTACCAAACGGTTTACTCAAGTAATTACTTTTCCAAAGTCAAAAATGAGCCAACTAGGTTGTTTTTTGACGGTGTTACAGACTGAGTGCACATTTATTCAGCGTTTGTCGGCGTATAATCGGGCTTTCATCTAAGTGTTCGTAGGTTATCCCACGTTATCCCACGGACGTCCTATTACTGCTATTGTATTAAATAGATTTCTAAGACGTGCATATTTCGGTATCCCCTCAATACAGTCTATTTTTTTCCCATTGTTGGTTTATTTGATAACATACTCTTTTAAGACTTTTCCTCGTCTTCTTCTTCGCTTTCTTCTCCTTCTTCTTCTCCTATCAATGCGGTGTTCTTGTTCTTCTTCCTTCCTTTCCGCACTCCTCTCCGCAATGCTGCGCCTCTCGGATTACGGTAGTTTTTGGCCGTTTTTCTCAATAAGAAGAAAAGAAAGAGGAGACAGAGAGAATACTCAGTGTGTCGGAGGGGAAAAAGTGATGTCTCTTGTTAGTGGAAGAGGGTCTCAGACCGGCAAAGACTGACGAAATAGGCACGACGAGCGGTGGGCGAGTGTCACACGACTAGATGTATGCGTCTCCGTGTTGGGCGTGCTCTATCAACATCCTCGCTGTTTTGTGTCCTCGATTCTCCGTCGTTTTCTGGGCGTTGCGGGTGTCTGTTTGCCCTGAGGAGGGTGACGCTGCGTATCTTGTGGCCCAATAATCTGTTGCAACGTCTAACCCATATTCTCTCCTCTTTTACATACTATTTTCCGATCGATTTTGCAACGCGCCTGCGCTTAGACCACTGGTCTTCTCTGTCGACTCTGATGACTTTGACGATTGTCAAATGAGGGTTTAGAGGCAATCGGGGACCAGGGGTAGAAAGTGCTTCTCAGCCACCTCTCATTCTCTATCTTCATTCAATGTGTCTGGGGTTCCGAAGATAGACAGATAGAATTTGGGAGGAAGAGACAAAGAATACATAACCAAATACATTTCACATACACACAGTTTCGGCGCTCTATTAATTTTCCCAGTGGTAATTTAAATGTTTTTCCGCAAAGTTCTAGAAAGCATTTAGGGCTTTGAGTTGCTCCCAAACGGTTTTTTGACATTGCGCATATTTTCTAATAATAGAACACGTAATGAACATCATCGTGAATGTGTTGATCATTGATCTGGCTGACCAATTTTGAATGAGAATAGGAGAAATTAGAGACTACGTATCAATATAATTTAAGAAATTGCCAGGATTACTGGAACATTTTCGTTTATATTTTTCATTAAATTTAATTTTTCCGTACTTTGGAATCCGAGGACTGCATAACGTTCTATATTGAAAACGGTTTGATTGTCAGTACTAACATCGTGAAACTGTCAACTTAACATCCATAACTATATGTTTTTAACTCAACATTTTTGTCACGAGCCGTTTAGTTCTATAGGCTTCAGAAGTTCTTAGACCACTAAGTTCGAATCTAGCAGACTAAATTTATATGTTCTTATAGTATTCTTTTAACGCATGGCAAATAAAAATTTGTCCATCTTGGTTTTTTTCTCCGAAAAGTAATGAATTTTATTTTTTGAGAACTCAAGTTTAATCAAAATAAGTCAAGTCAAGAAAACAACCAAATTTCTTGTCCAAAACCTGTTTCTGTTTCATTTTTTCTATAGCAACAAAGTTTTGTTATGTCTTATGCACCCATGAGGACATTCGATTCTCCAAACTTTTTTTCTACATCGAAAACTTTGTAGGCATCAGGGGCGTCATTTCCGCATATTATTGAATTTCTGTCAGTAAGTCTTTTTTGTCTATTTTCCTTTCTACCATATTCACATCAGTCGAAATAGCCACGGACTGCCAAACAGAAGTTTATCATTTCCTAATTTTCAGGTTCCCCGAACAACATACATTTTGGAGGGACAAAACGAGAGAGAGAGAGAGAGCAACCAGACAATGAAAAGGATATTTGAATACGGATAATGTAACGAAGAAAAAAGCAACCATTCCGGGAGAATGCATAAACCTGGCGCGTCTCTGAAATTACCATAGTCTAAAAACTTTGAACATAAAATACTTTACCTGGAACAAAACTTGAACGAACTAATATTTTTCCTAAAAATGTAACAAAAAATCCAAGAATAAAGTTTGGCGCAGTTCAAGCAAAAAATGTAGTAAAAAAGAATATTGTAGTTACTATGGCAGATACTTCTGAAAAACTCAAATTCACTTAGGTCCATACTAGCAGATCAAATGCTACTGGCTGATCAAAGCGACCGGGAAAGAACGACGCCTAGGTTTGAAAAAAAAACATCCCAAAAATGTCCCGGTAGGGGTTCATGTTCCACAATTTGAATGCAACTTTCTTAGTTCTCATTTCGATACTATTATTTTTCTCAAATTTACTGTTTCATATCATCAGACCACAACAGCCAACCAAAAACTTAAATAAAAATCATATGAATTCTATATTTTTTGATTATGAAGGTATAAAATAAGTGATCAGGAATACATTTTATTTCAATGTCATAATAAATAGTATATGATTCGAACATTCTCCGATTTCTCATTCAATGTACCTCAATTTGAACAATTATCTGTGTGCATTGATAATGATGAGACAGCGCAAGGAAAAAAAACAACTTTACATTTCTGCCCCAACCTCAAGTGATCAGAGTATAGAGGGCATAAATCTAGGTAAACAGCAATGAAATAAAAATGAATGGAGAGGAAGAAAAACGACATTCAACGACCTGACACGGTGCCAAAGTGGTAGAGAGGGTGATCTCTGTGTTGCAATGGTACGACATGTCCAATGCTGCTTCAACATGCAAAAATGCTTTACCGTCCATTGTGAACTCGTAGTTTTGTAAATAGTTTCGCATCATTAGTCACTTCATCACACGTTTCTGCAAATTTTCGACTTTCACCAAAAATCTATTTTAGAAATTGAGGTTTTTTGTAAACATGAGACTTTCGATTTTCAGCGCGCGGGAACAACACAGCGAATTCTCGGATGGAGTTTATGGTATTCGGTCAAAGAAGTTCCGGAAAGCGAGCGGCACTTCGTAGTGCATGTCTTTTGACAGAGATCAGGATTTTAGTTTTTGTAATTCAACCCAAATTGACCACACTTTACAAAAACAATGCCTTCTGGTTCACGAACTAGGAAACAGATATTTAAAAAAGAAAATGTTAAATCGAAATACCATACACTCTGAGTTCCATCGTTCTTATTCTCCGCCCCAAAAATAGCATTTATGAATAGTGAATGGTTCATGTAAAAATCCGAAATATTTTCTGAAAATTATGAGCTAAAAACAAGAAATTATGTAAGTATAAATTCTGAATTCGCTTTTTTAAAAGTCTTTATGACTCTTTCTGGAGCCAGTTTTCCAGTAAAACCAACACTATCTCTCAGTTAATTGAGTGTCAATTTGATCCTCTGAAGTTATGAAATTTTTTTCTGAGATCTTTGTTTATTTGGGCCCTTGTTTTCCTCAAACCACATTGTCCCCTGTTCTACAAACTCCTTGTAAAATCTCTTTTATAAGATAACAAATACGCTTGGTGGCAAATCAGGAGATCTTTCCAAAAATTTCATCCAAATCTCAACGAAAACATAGCTGTTAAGTCAAGTGCTGAGAAAACGTTCAAACACAGCTCAGAAGATTTCAAAATGCTTCCTCGAGTAAATCATCTTGTTCCCAAAAAGATTGGAATTGTCGGAAAGCGTACCGATCGTGATTCCCTCAGAGGAACTAGACGCTCAATTATTTTTTTTTGCATACTCACAATTGATCACCAACCAGCAGGCCGTCGCGCCCCCGGCGCATTTGCAAGCTTTACTGTTCGCGGCTGTGCCGCGCAGTATGCAGTTGAAAAAGTTTCATCCCATCGTGTTCACGTGAGCTTTCTCTCATCAATCTTTGAATTTTGTGCCGGTTTGACGCAGTAGGGTAACGTGAATATCATTCAAAAGGTCTCAAGTTTGAGTTTTGCTCGTAAGCTTCCTATTTCTTCCCATTCTGCGGATATCCGGACGAGGCCACAGCAAAACGAACAGGATTCACGGGCGTTTTGTATATAAGAAGTATAGGTTAAATATTTAACCAGCCTTATTCGAATTTATTCAGTTCTGACTCTTTGTATCTGCAAAAGTATCTTATTCAATTCAACCAATTAATTCGATTCTCCGTATTTCAAAATGGCTGACAAAAATTTCAAGAGTGGCTACAGCCCGTCAGTTTCAAGTCTATCATTTTCATTACGTTACCAGACTGAACCTGCGCCTCCGGCGCATTTGCAGTCTGTACTGTTCGCGACTACGCCGCTCACTATAAATGTCACATTAACAAAAGTTGAAGTGTTCCAGCGTATTAACGTGAGCCTTTTTTGTCTATTTTTATTTATTGTGCGAATTAGGTGCAGTAGGGAAAACACGTGAAATTTATTAGAAAGGTTCCGAATCCGAGTTTTGCTCGTGAACTTCCTCTTTCTTCCCATGTGGCGGACATCCGAACATCCGGACGAAATTCTCTTGCGTTTTATATATAAGAATGATGATACCAATACACGGCTTGCTTGGAAACGGAAAATTAAAAGTCCGATTTCCGGTGTTTCCGACGAACTTTTATAGTCACAGCAAATAGGCGATCCTAGAAAGCCGGGCCCGACACAACTCGGCCTCTGCCTAGGCTCCCTCTTTTACAATTATAAATACAAAGAACAAGTTCCTGTGGATTTAATTCTGCGAAGGCCAATCGCTCTAACTCATGACGATCAGGGAGCGAGCATTGGTCTCTCACTTCACACCATTGCTTCTCCAAGTTGTTTCCTGATACAAAATCTAGATGTGAGCCTCTCCAGAAAAATCACAACGTCTAGTACAAACGCTCTCTTCCAGCGATGCCGCCTCCAAGCGAAGATCATGCTTAGAACGCCTCCCTCCCGTTCGCACAATTTCTTATCATCTTTTCGTCATTCTTGAGTCCTATGTCATTTCTTCCGCAAATGGCCAAGCTCCACCGATAAAAAACATATTGAGTTAGAGATATGAGTGGACAAGAAGAAAAAAAAAAGGGGAGAAGGAAAATCCGCGTATCCCTTAAGAAAGAAGAAAAAGAGAAGAAAGAAGAAGCGTGGGGAAGAAGAAGAAGTGCAAACATCTTCTTCTCTTCTGACGACGTCGTCACATCTTCTTGCTCCGGCGCATCTCTTTTTTTTTCTTCTCGACTTTTTTGGGGGAAACCGCGGCAGCAGTAGGAGCAGGAGCAGAATCAGTCGAGGGAAGAGAAGAAGGAGAAAAACTAAAGAGACAACAACTCATCATCTTTACTTATGGCTCTCCCAAATCTTCAGTTTTTTACTAGTTTCCAGCTGTAACATCTCAATGTTATTCGGGGGTTTGTTGTATCAGCTCGAATTTTCTGCAGAGTTAATTAGGACTTCTCAAAATGCCTTGTCTTTGGAAAACTTCTTATTGAACGATATGCAGCTCGAATGATTGTTTCCCTTGCCCTCTGTTTTTGGTTGCCTAAGTTTGACTTCCTAGCTGAAGGCAACTATGTTTTACAACGTACGCACGCCTGGGTTGGTCCGTTCACACAGTAGTAAGTTAAATTTACATTTTTCGACCATTGTTGTTCCTGGTGCAGCTTGGTTGAAGCTGAGTATAAGCTATTCAATCATTGGCTTTATTACATGGTTTCTCCCATCTTTTTCACTTTCTCTCTTGAAAAAAGATAACCGCAATGAACACTAGACACACAAATCATAAACCTCATTGATTTCTACTCATCTCATATCTGTCACTTATTTTCGTCATATTCTTCACCTCCACCAAAGCTTTTTTTGTTTTTCACATCTGTCATAAAATGTCTGAAGTTGAGGTTTTTTTGATAGGAATATATTTTTTCCAGTTAAAACCTTAACCGTATTCTCAATCAGATCACTCCTATTTTGAGGTAATGCTTCGAGTTAAGAGAAACGCGAGACACTTTAGAATAGTTGATTTCAAACACGTCTGAAAATGGCTAAACTTGTGACTCTCGCATACATCTTACGTTTAATGAGTCATCCTGTTCGGTTTTACTACAACCAACAAAAGTTTCTAACTTTTTATATATCGGTTTCATTAGTATTTGTTTTATTAGTAGTACGTACAAAGAAAAGACAAAGTGGCTTCGCCAATTTACCTAAATGCTCTAGTTATTTCTTCCGTTGCTCACATGAAGGAATTGCTGCATTCAGCCTTTATGAGGATTTAAAGCTTTTTAGAACTTTTTTTGTGACCGAAAGAAAGTTAAATAATTTTACTAGATCAATGTTCATCTTCTTTTTCTTTAATTATGAAAAAAGAAGATGAGCCATTCTCAAGTTCCTAATATTATGCGAAACAAACTCAACAAACTTGTTACGTCGCTCATTATCGCAATGTTTTCCGAGTTGAAGTCAGTACCATATGAAGTCAAAAATAGCTGGCGAAAAACACGAAGTCTCATTATCTTGAAGCTTCGAACCGTAACAAAATGATGGCTGCTAGAAAATGATTCATTGCTTTTCGAATTTTTTATCTATTGGTTTTGTGTTTTGAGGGTAGTAAATGTGGTCCATAAAGTCACAACACGCTACAAAATCTCATTTTCATTTCTGCCTCAAGTGAAGGTGAAAAATTAGAACGGAGAGGATCAGTACTGGTATTCCGATGAGATCCAAATACTATTCAGTGAAAAAACTACATTCAGATGAAAAACTGGATTTTTAAGCATTACGAAAATGTCTGGGGAGAAGTTAATTTTGAGGAAAAAACAAATTCGAGGAGACTGGAGTCAAATAAATTTGCTTTGAACTATACGTTTAATCACAGGAAGTGTATTTTAAGAGTGCGAACATTTGACTTCATGCAACTCCTTCATGCAACGATTTTTAAATTATATTTATGAAACGTTATTAAAATAACGTCTCATATAATAAGAAGCATGGGAAATCCAAAATTCTGTAACCACTAACAAAAAAAATTTATCGACTTAGAATCTGCGTAAGATTATTCCTGAACACTTCTGACGTATTTACAACTGACTGAATTTCAACATGTGTCTGATTTCGACATAATGGTATAAACTCCCAACTAGTGTTCTTTCTTTTAAATCTCTGTGTCCCTCGTGAAAGCTGACAACTGGCAAGTTTGACTCTAAGAAACCTCTAAAATAAGTGGTCCTAATTTTTAGTTAAAAAAAGACTCCAAGGTTAGTTCCTAATATCAAAATATCAATGAACAACGGACTACAACTGATATGTAGGTCACAACCTGAGATCTCTTCTGGTTCTTTTTTCCAAAGAAAATACTTTTCCACTCTAGCAGGTCGAAAAAGAGCGAAAAGGGGTTCAACAAATTGACCTCTCTTCTTTTTCCAACAAATTCAATCAGGGTGTCAAGCCGTCTTGAATATGAAAAAAGTTGACTTTTCGATGTGCTCCTCCTCATCAGAATATCTTCTTTTCTTCTTCCCCACCGTTTTTCCCCAAAAGATTGAAGCACTTTAATCTTGTCGACATATCTCTTCAAATGTGCTAATCCTTCCAATGGCACTCTCCCTATCTTTCTTTTTTTCTCAAACACTTTCCCACCAGTATATCTCGTCATGCAAACCGGTGCCAGCTTTTTTTTGTTTTTATTTTTTATTTTTTAATATACATGACTTTGCTGTGGGTGAGTTTTCAGTTGAAAACTTGGTGCGAGTTTCCAAAGGTGCTGAACACTCGTGAGGCAAACAAAACCCAAGAAACACATTGAGATCACAAGTCTTCGAATTCTCTGTGAATGTGAAGGATTTATATTCTGTGAAAAAATGAGACGAATTCCTTTTTTTTCAAGCGGCTAGATCAAGATCATTCTAGAGTTTTATGTAGGCTCGTTATGTGAAAGATAAAAGTATTTATCCGATTATTATGCAACTTCAGATCATATGAAATTTATGTTTTGATCACTCTTTCCATTTCCTTAAAACTTTTCTAGCTTATCATTTTTGACGCAATTAATAACATTAACTCTCAATCCTAATTTTGAATTCGAACTGTTTTTGAATGATTTCATTTCCTTCTTTAAGACACATCATGATGAATATTGCAAAGTTAGATCGAGCCTCATTGTTTGACGTCATCGTCGGATGTATTCCAACTTCCTTTATTCAACTGTATCTTTTCTCTTCCCCACCCAAATCATTCAGTTCTGCCCACCCCCTTAAAATAGAAATGTCGTCTAATTGGTTTCGTTTTCTTCACAATTCCTTTGAAAAACAGGGCTAGAAGAGCAAAAAAGCGAAACGAAACCACCGGAAAAAACTTGAAGAGAAAAAAGCACAAAAACGTCTTCTTTATGGGATTCTTTTCTTTGTATTTCTTTTTTTTGAGAAATTTGAAAGCAGTCTTTCAAAGTTTGTTCAGCCCATAACAAGCCTATCAGCAAGTTCATTTGGCTTCAGACTCTTTTTCTGTGGGAGTTTAGTAATACCATTAAAGTGCGTGCCGCGTAAGTGTACGAGCGTGTAAGTGTAATAGTTAGGCTCATTAGTACTAGCATTCTCATTTTTGTATTGGATTTAGAATGGTACTGAGTTACGAACTAGAGCTAATGGAAAAATGGGAGGAGCTTAAAGAGTCTGATAGAAAAAATAGGCAATATTCGATCATTTCCCTCGAACTCAGTTCCTAATTAATGTGGCTCAGAAAATGCTGCTCCTGCTTCAAAGGTGAGAGTTTTTTGAAAAATGATAGTACTGGAGTCCAACATGCTATCATAACTTCAACAATAACTCTATAGTTTAACAATAACGTTTTTTTTAAGTTTGAAATAAACTTAGTGCAGATTTATATTAGTTCAGTAACTCCTGCCCATCCGCCGAGTCATGGTTGCCAAATGTCTAGTTACGAAACATCACCGAGTCGAAAATTTTGCGAGTTCGGTGTACATCAGGACAACGGCCCGGAAAAACAGACGGAATTCTCTTGCGTTTTATATATAAGAATGATGACGATCTAAACAATGAAAAATTGTAAACTTTTCCTCATTTTCACCCATTTTTTATTCTCAAATGGAGCCAAAACTCTCGTCTTTCCAGACAATTTTCAAAGTTCGTAACGCAAAAACTTTTTCTTTTTGATACATGTTCAACAGGAACAAAGTTGGATTTAATCCAGATCCTTATTTCTGTGACACTCCAACTGAGTCCGTGCAGGCCAGGTTGGTGTGCCGGCAATTCCAATGCTGTCAGACGCGGTCCAGGACCTTTTGCTATAAGTGGTCACCAAAAGGCACAGTTTTCAATGCTCTACAAGGCCGCCTCTTGCATCGAGAAAATCCCACCGCTAGGAACCGAGATTTAAAAACGGGGCTCTGCGACACTTCGCAACTAGACATTTCGAAACTGTGACGTTCCGCAACCAACGTATATTTCGCAACTGTGACTATTCGCAACCATGGCATTTCGAAACAGGACATGTCGAAACTGTGACGTGTCGAAACCTGACGTTTCGCAACTATGACGTTTCGGAACTGGTATAGGATAGCTAGAAATGTATGTATGACCCAATGTAACACTTTTTATCGGTTGCGAAACGTCACAGTTGCGAAATACACGTTGGTTGCAAAACGTCACTGTTTTGAAATGTCTAGTTGCGAAATGTCGCGGAGCCTAAAAACGGCCGCAGCCGAAAAAGGCCCGATTTGACAGCCTTGGGTAATTCTAACCCCAGAATTCACCGAGGTCTAGATTCTGAATAAAAAATGACGACTGCAGCTTTCCTAGTATGAAACTCTTCACATTCTAACAATTCTCAAAAACGTCCAGCCTTCATCAGGTTCTTGTTGGTTTAACAGACAATCCAAACAAACCTGCTGATATAGTTCCAATACAAAACGGACAACAACTTGCTCTTCTCTGACATTTCCCTTACCCATCTCTCTTCCGCTGCCATCCGTATCATAAGTCATAGTAAGAAAATAAGTGAGAAATACTTAGCTCCCTGTGCAAATTAGCATAGTTATATTTTTCCAGTCCCCATCTATCTCTTCTCTCTATAAAACTATTTACATAAACATATGTATGTCATTCGGGAAGAGAAAGATAGAGAGTGAGAGAAATGTCAGATTTCATTTTGTTTTCGACTTTTCCTCTTCTGCTTTTTGTTTTAAATCCTCACTGTCACTTTCTGTACTTCATCTTACTTATTGAGGAACGAAACGTTTCCTGGTTTCCTTGAACCTACTTTATTTACCTGAAAATGTGAATGGAAAATCTAGAAGTAAAACTGTTGAAGCATAGAAATTGATCTGAAAACTAAGAGGATTCGTTTTTTCAGAGCCAATGACAATGGAGGAAAGTGAGAATGAGAATGATTCAGCTGAAACGACCCCTCGAAATCTAGATGTTCCATTTGCAAAAAGGTGAGTAGGAAACGAGTATGAATATTCAAATTTTTTTCTTGAGCCTTACATAGAACTTTTGATCAAAATAGGTGAGGAATTCAAAATAATTCTAGGTAAAGAACGAGGTGAAAATATAAGAAAGCTGGAATTTAAAAATTTTTTTCCGCGATGCAGATTCGCCATCTCTTTGGCACGATTGTGCGTTCCCAAACATGTTTCTTGTCAACATGCATGCGAAACAGTTTGTGAAATTCACAATGAACTGAAACTATTTTCGGATAAACTGAATCTTTGTACTATAGAAGACACATACTTTTTTTTCTTGTCTCTAAAAAGGATCGTAAACTAAAAACCATCAAACACTTGGGATAATTAAACAGTTTATTGAAACTCAGAGTCGTTCCACAAAATCGTGACAATCACACTTTTGTGGAAAAAAAGAAGAAACAACGTGAAATATAAAAGTTTAGTAGAAAACGTGTTGAACTTCCCTTCTTCTCAAACTCGTAACTATCACTCTTTTGAGCTTGGATGATGTAGAAGCAGTTGCAGGATAAAAACCAATGGCTAGGTCAGCAGCAAAAATCCAGAAAGTACCGGAACTGTATCTGAAAACATGTCATTCCGAAACTATCAGACTTTCAAAATAACTCACCTTTTTTGAATTAGTTGTCATTTTGAACCATCTTCACGGATTTTCTCCAAAAAATGATCTGCGCGGGGGGAGAAAAAATTTTGCCCAATGTTCTTGCCGCACAGCGTTTGGCCCAGTTCGAAAGCAAAACGAAGGTGTGCCCAACACTTTCCATAAATCCCCTGAGTTAGTTTTTTTTTCAGTTGAAGCTATCGTAGATCTCCTCTGGCCAGTCATTTACAGATAGAAAATATTTATGAATATAAGAGAATTTGAATAGCTTAAAAAACGTTTGAAACCGATGCTTTGTAAATTGATTTCATGATAGCAGTTGATCATGAAGTCATTGTTCGCTTTGCAAATGTTCTATTTCTGCTCACAACCTCTGAAATTCCATTTTCTCATGTGTGAACGAATTTTTCACAAAAAAGTCAAGTCATACAGATACGAATTGTTGGGATCTATGAGAATTTTGCCAACCAACAAATGACTAGTTACTATGAAGGGAATCAGCATTTCAATGAAATGAAAGTGTTATTCTACTTACCAAAATACATCTTCATAAACTCCCTTCCATTTCCAATGTTCTGTCTCCGAACCTCTTCTTAAATGACCGGTCCCCAAGGGTGCCTTTCATCCGGTTGTCCCCTTCAGCAAAAAAAGTATGGGTGCTCTGCTCTTTTCTAAAAATTTTTCGTATTCCCAAGAATTTCGGAGCAACAACCAAACAAAAATGTTTATAGAAAAAACTGGAAAAAAAAATGGAGCAACGGAAAGGAGAAGACGAAGAAAGTTGGAAAAGGGGGCATTAAGAAGAAGGGGGAGCACCAAACACAATGTGATGAGCTCTGCGTTTGCGTGTGTATGTGAGCAACAACTAAAATTCCACCACCAACCATTTTAGTTGTCCAAACTTTTTCTTGGTTTACTCTACTTTCTGGTTGACATACACACATCTATACACATTAATTCAAACTATATCATCAACGTTTTCATCATTTGCCAGCCGAAACATGGACTTTTTTGGGTGAGCCGCCGACTCAATACGGCTCCTATTGTGTGTGCGTATGTATATCGTACTATCAGGTTCTCACAACACTTTGAAACACAGAACAGTTGTCAAACTATTTCAATCACACCCAACTTTTTAAAGAATGTTATTTCTAGAAAAACCCTCCGCTCTTCCATCATCAAACATGGCGGTAGAGCGAAATCTCCAGCTGGAACAGGTGGGCGCAAGACTGTATCGTTTTCTTCAAAAAACAGTGACGCCAAGATTTCAAACGGTAGGGGTTTGAGTTCTATAATGTATCAACATCGGCTTTACAGTGAGCGACTGTTGGAATTATATGCAAACTGGGAGTGATTTTGTGAAGCTTCGTGGAACAAACCGACAGTTTCGACGTTTCTTCAGTTTGGACGCCGACCTGTCATTCATTCGATGGACGCCCACAAATAAAAAACCGCATAAGGCTAGGAGTAAGTGATTATAGAACTGTTGCAAAAATGTAGGCTTTTCAAAACAACTTTATTTTATTACTCTGTTATCCAAATCATTTTTAGTAGCCATCGATGAAATTCGAGAAATTCGGCTTGGCAAAAATACGGAATTGTTAAGATCGTCAGATGAGGTATTCTCGGACCTGCAGGTAGACTTGGAAAAAGAGGGTTGTAAAAGTTTTACGTATGCGCTTTCAGGAAGAATGCTTATTCTCAATAATCTACGGTGACAACTATGAAACCCTGGATTTGATAGCTTCCAGTGGAGATGATGCAAATATTTGGGTCACTGGATTAATGGCGTTGACTTCAAATAAGTGTGAGTTTGAAAAAAGTTTATAGTAAAGAAGGGCATAAATTACAAAACAATAACCCCGAAAAATCTAACTTCTAGATGACTGCAAACCCACGAGCTCCCAGTTTGCCACTCTTCGTGAGCGATGGATTGAATCAGTATTCGACGAGTTCGACACGAATAGAAGTGGATATCTGGATGATCAAACAGCATTCAAAGCAATTTTGCATATCAATTCAAGAATTTCACATCATCGATTGACCAACAAAATTAAAGAGGTGACAATTGGAGCCGAGGAATCAGAGCGTGGAAAGATAGAGAAAGCAAAGTTTGTGGATTTGTACAAAGAAATCGGAACTCGACCGGAAGTGTACTTTTTAATGGTTCGATATGCAAACAAGGATTACTTGACATGTCAGGATTTGAGACTGTTTTTAGAGACTGAGCAAGGAGTAAGTGAAAAAACGTAGTAAAACAAAAGTCCTATTCTTTTGAATCTGGATTTTCTAGGCTGTGACCGTTTTTTAGCCTGAGCTCTATTAATTTTATACAGAATCCAGGCCCCCGCAAGGCCACAAACTTTGGTTCTGATTCGGGGTAGTTCTGATTCGGCCAGTTCTGATCCGGGGTAGCCTCCTATCGTCCTATCCATTTGATTTTCCTTATGGGTTTATTCAGGGGTAGCGAAAAATCAATTTTTCGCTTCTTTTGTCTTATTGTGGGGTAGCAAAAAATTAATTTTTCGCTTAGCAAACAATTAATTTTTCGCTGGGTTTTTCTCTTCCACCTCTTCCATTCCAACGAGACCTTTTACGGTAATTGCATGCATCTTTCAATTTTTTAAACTCCCGCAAATTATTTTTAAAGGAGCATGCAATTA
>GL379821.1:56048-75374 GCA_000143925.2 Caenorhabditis brenneri | reverse complement strand
AATGAAAAAGAAAAACCCAGCGAAAAATTAATTTTTTGCTACCCCAGAATAAGGCAAAAGAAGCGAAAAATTGATTTTTCGCTACCCCTGAATAACCCCATTAACTTTGTATCACTACAGTTTTGTGGTTTTGAATGGACTTGAACAGAATTTTTTGAGCGACTGTAAACCCATCTTGGCTTTATGACGCCGATTTTGGGTTTGAAAAAATCATTTTGAGCTAAGATAGGATGTAGGCGTCCAGGATAGTTTCTGTACATCTTCAATACCTATTTATGAAATTTTCCAATTTTTCAGATGGTTGGAGTAACTACTGACAATTGTGAAAACATCATCGAACAATACGAACCGTGTTCCGAAGCTCGTGAGAACAATTTGATGACTGTTGATGGCTTCACAACTTTCCTTTTTTCATCGGATTGTGCGGTTTTTGATCCCAACCATCGAGTTGTCACAATGGATATGAAACAAGTACAACTAGACAACTCAAAAAATATAATCGTAAAAGATTACAGCCGTTTTCACGATACTTCATCTCAAGTTCTCGGAAGTCATACATTGTGGAAGATCAGCTAGGGACAGTTTCGGCGGATGGTTTCTCAAGTGCTTTGAAGAGGAATTGCAGATTTGTGGAGTGTGAGTTGAAATTAATATCTTGACGTAAAACTATTCTAAAAACAACTAAATCAGAGATTGTTGAGATTTCTTCCAGCGCTAGACAAGGTAGCTTTGAGAATTCAGATTCGAAGTGGGAATACTTGAGAGTATGCCCAAAGCATAATTTCTAATTTCAGTCGACATTTGGGATCCCAATGAAAGCAATGGAGAACTCGAACCAATGATACAAAACGGTCAAACGGCAATCAGCAAACTCCCAATATCAAGTGCTCTCGTAGCCATCAGGGAATTCGCATTCGAAAGGAGTAGATACCCAGTACTTCTCAAAATATCAGTGCATTGTTCTACAGACTGGCAAAAAGTTGCAGCTAAGCTTATAGTCACACATCTGGGAACAAGGTTATATCTACCAAGCAATGATCCAACGGATTGGGACGATGAAAAAAATTGCCCTACGCCATGGGATTTCCAGAATCGGATATTGATTATCGTAAGCTTCTGCAAAATTAATTGTATGTAACATGAGTTACAGGGCAAGAAGCTTTATGATCCGGAAGCAGAAAATGGAGAAGTGTCTGAGGAGGATGACTCGTTGGCAAGTACAACAAGAAGGAAATCGAAAAAGTGCGTAATACTCATCAGGAGAGTGAAAAAATGATTGAGGAATGATGGTCGAATTTTAGTGAACACGATAAAAACCATTTAGAAGCACGAACAAGACATAATCAATGCAAAACTTTAAAAATAATTTTGCAGAATAACCCTGTGCAAAGAACTTTCTGACTTGGTTCCCGTGTTTTTCAATGTGAAAACACTGAACGATTTGCTTTCCACTGCTCCCGGATCTACTACAAGTGAGTCTTTCAAAAGATGCAGATAAGGATAAAAACTCATAGGTGTTTTTGAAACTCCCAAATAACCCCCAAAAAAGCAGGATCATTTAGAAACGCCTTTGTCCATTATCACTTTTAGTGTCCTCCCGTAAAAACGTTGCGACTGTTAACGAGACTACGTGCCTCCGCCTTATGCATACATACGCGACAGAATTCGGACAAGCTACCAGAAACTATTGTGTTCGAGTTTACCCGAATCCATCTCGTGTGGACTCCAGCAACTTGAATCCTCAAGAGTTCTGGAATAACGGAGTGCAACTGGTTTGTTTGAACTATCAGACTCCTGGATTGATGATGGATTTACAAGTAAGATTTTAATTTTTTCTACAAGAAAAAAAGTTTGCGATCCAGGAAGGCAAGTTTTCTGATAATGGGGCCTGTGGTTATGTCCTGAAGCCACAAGTGATGAAGGATGACATGTTTATTCCATCGGACAGAGTACCCACTTCTCCACAGATTCTTCACTTGAGGATTTTATCAGCTCAACAGTTACCACGTCCACGTGGTTCTAATGCGAAAGGAGACTCGGCAGATCCTTTTGTGGTGGTAGAAGTGTTTGGATTGCCAGGAGATTGTGCAGAGGAACGGACAAGAACTATCAGAAATGACAGTGAGTTTCCCTTTGATGAACTTTTCAGTCTTTTCTACTTTTTCAGGTGTCAACCCCTCGTTTGACGAGTCTTTTCAATTCCAAGTCAGTGTTCCCGAACTGGCTCTTGTCCGCTTCTTGGTACTTGATGACGATTTCATTGGAGACGACTTCATTGGGCAGTACACGATCCCTTTTGAGTGTCTTCAACCCGGTTATCGGCATATCTATTTGAACAATAACGAAGGAGACCCTTTGGAAAAAACAACATTGTTCGTTCACGTGGCAATCACAAATCGCAGAGGTGGTGGTAAAGCAAAGAAAAGAGGAATGTCTGTAAAGAGAAAAAACTCGAGGATCTCTTCAGGCATGAAACTGGTTGGAATCAAATCAGTTGACGATCAATTTAAGGTGCTGCAGAAAATTTAGGTTTATTTTGGATAAATTGTTTCAGGTTGCGGTAGTCCCGCTTGCAGAATCAACTGCAATGAGAAACCGACTGGAAAATGCCATGGTTGACTGGCAAGAGGAGTGTGGGCTAGGACCGGCTGGAACAATACGTCAGGGAATAAGGCTTATCCACTCAAGAATGATAACATTAGCTGTTAACTGTTATTTTATTCTTCCCAGATTTTTCGATAACAATTTTATCATTTCAGCTTCCCCACCTCCATCCCCAACTGCATCGGGAGAGAGTCCGCGTGGAGAAGTAACACCATCCTTCATTATCGATAGTGATGAACATGGATATCCTGCGATTATGACAACAGGGACTCTACCTGATCAACTTCAAAGGTCGTTCAACAAGTTGAAAAACTTAATTGCTCATTGTGTTACCACACTTTCGCAGTCAGATTCATTGTTGACAAAAGTTTGTTGGATTTCTCTGTGACCCACTTCTTCAAATTTACAATGCTTTCAGATTGAGGATTCAATTCGGAGAATCTCTGATTGTCACGAGGAACTCTCCAAATTGTGCTCCGATGCCGGTTTGAAAGGCCAAAAAGCAACAAGAGCCGCTGAGAACTTCACCTGGAACCTAAGGTTGTTGAAAGCTCAGTTGAATTTGATGAATAAATCACAAGAGGAAGCACAAGATGTCGTTACTCAAGTAAAAATCGCATTGATAAAATTCTAAAACTAATTCCAACTTTTTACAGGTGTTTGACACTGGTGGTGTCCTTGGCGTTCTTTCTCAGAAACTTCTTAACCGGAAAAACGGTCGGAGATTCTCACGTGTCGTTGCCGATCCAGTCAAAGATTCAGTCCTTTGAGTGTTCTTTTGTATTTTGAAAAAAAAAAGAAACTATTTGCTACATATAATTTTTCTTAACATTGAACCCATTTCATAAGAACTCTACTTTCAACGTTCAAATTTCATTGTGTTATTCTTTTAAGTAAAAGCAATAAAAAATTTTCAACTTGAACTCCTATTATCAAGAAGGCCAACCGGGAAAAGTAACACGTGTTTTTATCAACGCAAAATCGAGAATGGGAATTATTTATCTTTATTTCTTTGTGGAAGTCACATCAATGGTAAGAATAAGGGTGATTTTCAAAGATAATCTGCTCAACCTTCTTCATAAAAACGGATTCCCCTATGAACCATTTTCTTTTTAAGATTCGAAAAAGATTGGTTAAATCAAATTCTGGTTCGGCATCCGATAAGAACGACAGAAAGGAGTCAAAAAATGAGGCGAATATGATACAAGCTGAAATTGAGTTCAATATAATTTATGGATATGATCGGAAGCGGAAACGAAAACGTAGAGCGGATTCGACAGAAAGCTCGTCAGAAAATCCAGATAATGTGGAAAAATTTGATAACGAAGAAGACGTGGCTATTAGTCCGGCAGGAAATCCTATTGTCGATCCGACAAAAGTAAGTTGAAGAGTTGCTCTTCATTTCAAAACTTTCAAATTTAGATTGAAGGAGAAGAACTAGAACATGAAATTGGTGCTCGAAATGTTTCCCGGCCCAGCACTTACCGTCAACTATCTCTCCTTTTGTCTTGTGTCACCCTTTTAAAAAATAACATGGTATTCATCGAATGCTTTTTTAATCATGGTGGAGGTAAGAATCTTCCCTCTAAAACTTCAAAAATAACTAATTTCACAGTATACTTTTTCATCCCTTACTTCATTGTTTTGTTTGTTTTGGGAGTCCCAATGGCAATTTTTGAATTAGCTTTGGCACAATTCTCATCATGCCCAACGAATAAAATGTTTCTGAAAATGGCGCCAATGCTAGGCGGTAAGTTTTTTGGGATCATAAGCTCACATAATTCAATTTTCTAGGAATACCTTATCTAATATTGTTCTTACGGAGCATCTACACTGTCTATATAGCGTTTGAGCCTCGTTTCTTACTTTACTTCTACAAATCACTGACTACTGTTGTCACTGGTGATGATAGTTGGATTAGTTGTGACACGTATAGTGGAGTCAGATGCTATGATCCGAGAGTTTCGTGTAAGATTAACGAGTTCCAGTTGAATGGAAAATGTATTGTGGATAAGCATATCGATGGGCTAAAAACGCGAGTAAAACTTTCATTAAAATATTTTTTCTTACTTTTGCAGACTTCAAGACTACGGAATTTTGTCGTATTTTGGCATCCGAGAGCAGCGTCTGATCAGCTTGATTCCTGCACAAATTTATAAGTAATAATTTTTGTGAATTGGAAAGGAGTCATTTTGAAAACGGACATTTTTCAGAGAAATCCACAGCTTAGACCTTCTGGACAATATTCTAGTTGCGTTAGTATTTTTGCTTCTTGCGGGGTTCATTACCTATAAAGGACACCGCTTCTTCGCATCCGTTGCTGGTTTTTTCGTTTTCTTGCCGATTATTGGAATGATCCCCGTTGTTAGTCTGGTGTATTATGATGTCGGATCTCGGAAGAAACAATTCTTCGATGAACTTATTGTTACTAATAATATTGGTAAAATATTCCAAATGGCAGCATGGCTCAACGCAGCAAGAGTGGTGAGACTCGACAGCACCTAGATTTGTCTTTCGTTTGAACTTTAGAGTGTCAAAACCGTGTACATTGCCGATGGAACTTTAATGGCGTTGGGGAGTATGGCAGACTTTAGACATAATTTTGTGAAGTAAGAACATCCCAGAATTAACAGAAAGAGCCTTCATATTTTTTAGAGATGCTATCCTACTGGCTGCTTCTGGAGCATCATACCGTATTCTGCTTTGTTTTGGTATCCTCCCAATTCTTTACGTGGGCAATGAGCTATTGTTTCCGTTTGCCAAGAAAGTATACAGTAAGTTTCCCTGTCCTCCGTGCTTGTTCACTTCATTTAATTTGAAGGCGATGGCGAGCTGATCCAATTTCATGCCATCGAGTTGTTCTTTTCTGCCCTTCCATCGTATGCGATTCCTGGTATCAGCCATACTATTTTGTTCTTTGCATATGCTTTCCTTTTTGGAACTATCAATGTCGCTGTTCTTGCTTATCAGGTCTCAAACCCACAAAGTACTTGTAAACTGGCATTAGTTTTTTTTTTCAATTCAGGTGATCACGTTTGAAACTTTGATCGACACGTTCCACCACTTTTTCCCGCGCCTCTTGTATCTTAAACAGAAAATTGTGAAAGTTTGTATCATCATGGCTACTGTGACGATCTTGATGTTCTTTTATATTTGCGGTTTGCCGGTAACTTTCAGAAACTCTTTATTTTCAAACAGGACTTTCAATTACGTCTTAAATTTTTCGCAGTACCGAAAATATTCGGTTGGTTACAAGTACGAGTTGGACATAGATGACTATGTGGTTGCTCTCGTATCAACTACGGTATTCATTCAGTTGATCTCAGTTTCGATTGTATATGGACATAAGCGGATTCTGATAAACGTCTTGGTAGATCTTACTTTCCAGAAACTTTAGAGTTCGAATTTCTGTTGTTTTTTTTCAGACCATGTTGAAGTTCCATCCAAAGACTTACAAACTAGTTGAGAGATGTCGCATTTTCTTGTACTTAATGTGGTCTATAGTTTTGCCGTTGTCATGCTTGGTAAGTCTGAAAAACTCGGAATCTGTAGCTTGGTATTGAGTTAATGTGTTGTAGCTATCCATGCTCTCGATTGTTGTGAAAAAGTATCGTATTTGCACGTGGCAACAATTTCTCTATGCATCTATCTTTGCGTTTCCGATTATGTATTTAGCAAGAAAGGTTGGCTTAGTGCATGTCTTTAAAGAATATCCTCCGATTTTCAGCTAACGGTGTATCTAATGAACAAGAAAGAAGTGAGTGATTTATCCCAAACCCATCGTTGGAAACCGTCGAATGAAGGTCATGCAAGAGAAGTCGAACATGATGAGAGAGCATCTGGAGTTTTAAACTGAACAAACAGTTTTTTTGATTTTCAATACATTTATTAATATTAAATAATAAGATTTTCGTTTTCTCATTCTACAGCTGAAACAGCTATCAATTTTTTCCATAAATTCCAAAGTCATAGTTTGGCATTCCCATTGCAAAACTGTCAAGATACGCTTTGTGATGAGTGAGCGGCCGGGATGAAAATTTGATCTGGAAGTAGTTTAAGGTCTAGTTGACAGAAGTACTTTTTCGTTCACCTCTGGCAGATTTTGCATTCTGGCGATGTATGCTCCAATTTTTGGGTAGTGCAATCCTGGAAAATATCGGAACTGAGAGTTTTGGGCCATTGTTAGAAGTTGAAGGCGTTCCAGAAATGGCCAGTTCAAATAGTCAGCGTATCCTGGTTGGCGTCCTAAGATAAGTAACTCTAAATACATCAGTTACGATTTCACTAACCTCCATAGAACGAATCTCTCAACAAGTTTTCAGCATTGCGGAGTGCACTGTGTACGTTCATGTCGTTCTGTCGTTGAGCTTGTTGGTTGTTCGAACTACTGTAGAATTCGAACAAAGCGTTCATGATCTGAAAGTTTATGAACGTTTTTGGATTGAAAAAAACCGACTACATATTTTCTGGTCGTTAGCTGAAAAATTTTGAGTAATAAAAACAAACCGGTGATAATCGTTCCACTAGAATCTTCTGGTGTGCTTTCTCGAAGGCATCTCTTGGTAGCACTGTGTTTGTCGGGAACAGCTCATCCAGATATTCCACAATAACGTTCGACTCCCAAACCACTTTTCCGTTGATTTCTAATGCTGGAACTCTTCCGATTGGAGATTTTGCCAAATACCAGTTAGGACTGCGATCAGGGTTCACATTGACTACTTCTACTCTGAAAGAAGTTTTTGAAAAAATAAAAATTACATGTAATAAAACCCACGGAATATTCTTCTTTGCTAAATAGATCAGCACGCGCTGGGCATATGGGCAGTATCTCATGCTATACAGTCGGTAGTTTCCAGGTGTCAAAGGTGGCTCGATACTTCCCGGGTGTAGTGTTGCAGAATTTAGTCCTCGTATATTAGACCCAACAGATGAATATGAACTAAATCGGATTGGTACAGCAGCTGATGATGCGGATGTTGGTGGGGCAGGTGGTGGAACAGATCGGTACGAAACAAACAGTTTTTCATGAGGATTGTGAGATGGCTGGAAATTTGGAATTTAAAAGAAGCCTTCAAGTTTGAATTGAGACCTGAACAGGATAAGCCTGGTCGATAGCAACACTAGCTAACTGGGTTAAAAATTGCATACACAAAGCCGCCGATGTGGAACAATTCCCAGGTAAAACCATCTAAAAAATTAGAGGCTCATTAAAACAATATAATCAAAATATAGAATGAGACGTGTTGCTACAATAACCAAAATCAACATGGAAATGAGTCTTTCAGTACTAAGTTAGAGCAGTTGAAACAATATGGCCCATAAAAACTGTAAAGTGAAGAGGGTGTTTTAAAAAATATAACTGTACGTTTTACAAAAGTGGGCCTTTTTAGTACAGTTTTCACCATGAATCAATGAAATACAAAGACACCGTGACTCAATTGAGACTTCAGCTTTGTTAAACACTTTAATTTCCTTTATTCCAAGTTTCCAAAAATGTTTTTTTTCAATCAGAAACCCTTCAAAAAACGCGAGCGCAAACCCAAAGATAAAAGAGATGAAGAGGTTTAGAGAAACCTCTCTGACAAAAACGATAAAAGAGAATTAGAGACAAAAAGCAAAAGCAGAAACACATAACATACATGTTAAGGGTTGGCTCACACCAAGCGGGAGAGGGCCGGGAGCCCGTGGCGGAGAGCTTCAAGTGTTGTTATTATCTAGGAGGAGATGAAGGGGGGAGGTAGGCACTCTTCAACATGTCTTCGAGCTGTTTGTTCTCTGACCACCCCCCCCCCCCCTTCCCGGCTGCTTCATTCTTTTCATCAGCCTTACATGTGTCGCAAAAATTCGAAAATCAAATTTTTGCTTTGTTTGTGTATAAGCACTTTTCAAAATGAAAGCATACTGGCGTTTGCGGAACTTAATTCGTTCTTTATATTACACGGAATTCATTTCCGATCCTATTTTTTAAGGAATGAAATCTTCAGAGCATCATACTTAGCTGAAGCCTCTTCTTTAATAATTGCAAATTTTGGTTAAAGGAGGACGGAAGTTACATTTCTTTTAATTTTGATTCCGGTAGGATAGCACATTCTAAAAACATTTCCCTCTTGGCGCATATGTCTAAAATGCCTCTGAAACGAGATATACCGCTTTAAAAACCATGTAATCCAGTTTTGTGACCAAGGCTTTTTACTACGAGGCCATACATGAAATAAATTTTCACTGATTTTCCGCTAGGGACCTGAATTTTTGCGACTCAAATTCATGAAAAATGATGAAAAGCCTGGTTTCTACTGGAAAAAACAATGATAATCCATTCCACGTATGGCCACGTAGAGGAAACGCCTCGACTACTAACTAGGGAACTTCATAAATGTCCGTTGAGTTTCAGGCAGGAGATGTTCCATCGGATAGCTGAGCACGAGTTATGCACAAATCTACATTTTGTTTCGGCAAAACGCTTTTCAATGCCGAGTTACTTGGATTTTAGATTTGTTTCAGTTGATTCTTCTCAGTACAAAAACCAACTCAAAAATAACAAAATTAATTGACGTGAAGAATTAATTAATTAATTTATTTTCAGTTGGTTTTTATACTGAAAAAATCAACTGAAACAAGTGTAAAGTTCACGTAACTTGACCTAGAAAATCATTTTTCCGAAACAAAGTGCAGACTTGTGCATAACTCGTGCTCAGCTGTCCGATGGTATATCTCACTAACTGAAACTCCACAGACATTTCTGAAGGTTCCCTATTAAAGTGGATTTTATGGTTTTTAAAGTGACATATATTTTTTCAGAGCCATTTTCGACATGTTTTGAACTGTGCTAATCTACCGCAAACGAAAAAAGAAATGTGACTTCAATTCTCTTCTAAATGCATGAATGAAATTTTCAATTTTCTTTCACCAACTGCAATAATGTATCTGATAAATCCGCATTACACTATTGAGAAATCATCGAAAAAGTTTATTCATGGGATATTAGCTTTGAAATAGTCAACAGGAGATCTATCCAAATATTTACAAATCCGAAACAGAAAAACAACGAAACTGTAGTCTTGAATACCCAAATTTGGAATTCATCAGAGATGAAACAATGTTCCATTTTATATTAGGTAAAACTCCATTTTTCTAGAAAAATGGCACGTGAAAACGCCAATGACAAGTGCTGGGGTGAAAATAGTGAGGCGGAGTCAACTTTTTCGGAAAAAGAGCCGGTTACCTAGCTGAAGATTTCACGTGAGGTGGAGAAAAGATCCAGATGTTTGTAATGACTATCCCTTCCGGATTACATTGTTCCATCCTGTCGTCAGTAGTTTTTTCAACGTTTTTTTCCCTCGGCCTCTTTTTCTCCTCCAAGTGTGTATTAGTGTAGGGTAGCTTGGCTGGTCAATGTTCAATGGGATGGTGAGGATGAGTCTCAAAAATGCGTTTCAATCAGAATATACAAGTTTGTCGCGCTATCTAAGAGCTGTGATAGATAGAATAGCCAAGCTGTTCAGTTTTCAACAATAAAATCTTAGAAAACAATGAGGTCTATTACATGCTCCTAGCCTCTATACTTTTTATCGAAGTATGATGGAGGTACTGGGATGAGACAGGTGCTCTACCATGTCAATCAAATGTTGCTCTCCTCTTCCAGTTGTAATAAACTTTAATAGTAATCACATGTTATCAAGTTTGCAGGAGTTACGTAACTAAAACCGGAAGAAACGCTCATCGAAAGTGTGTTGATTTTTTTCACTAAACTTGAAAAACTACAACGAACGAAAAACATTTATTTGTTTCATACTTCTTGAATAACGACTTGAAAAACATCTACTGTTTTTAATGTTTTCGGTTTTGATGATATAAATTTCCGAAGTACTCTCTAGTCTCGGCAATCTTTCTCCAAGTGTTCCGGTTATGTTTCTCAATGACCATGTGAAACACCTCACACGAAGTTCGATTTCTTTTCACTATAACCAGAATGGAGAGCGAGCAGTCTGGACTGTTTAGCAACTGCGAGATTCCTATCAAAGGACTAGAGAACGGTGTTTGTATCAAGGTACCTATGTTACGAGCAGAAAAGCATCACTTCATTCACTATCTAATAAGCTTGTGGCAAGGACTGACCGTTCCAATATTCCTCACACCATCAAATGATCAACTTCTTTTTCGCATCATCTTAGCTCATTGTAATGTTCACACGCGAACAAAAATGACTCATACATCCAAATGTTGCATTCATCAGACTCTTACTTAAAAACGAGATCCTCCGGGAAAGCCTGCCATCGAGCACATACATACACAGACAAAAAAATTTTGACGCAACTCTTCTCGTCTCCTCCGGTTACAAGCACGTATATGCGAAGCATGCAGTGGGAAAAAAAACGGTGAAGAGGGGTAAATAGACTCATTCTATATTTGCTCCGATATTTGGAATACACCAAGAGATCAAGTTTTACGCCAAAAGAGGAGGGGGTCAGAAGAAAAAGATGATACTTCGCCCCGAGAAAAAAATTGAAAAAATTATTAATGCCGAAAAGTGGAAGAGAGTGTGCTCTGTGTTATCTTCTGCAAACTAGTGTACAATATTGAATACGAAATTTCACTTATGAAACAGCTTCAATCCCGATCTTCCGATCACCTACCATTCAGAGTGTTCAATTCGGGTTGGTAACTTCCACCATTTGTATGTATGTATGTATGTATTTATTACGTCTCTTGGACGTGAAATGATAAAGAAATGAAAAAAAGAAGAAAGAAGAAAAATGAATAATATTCTTAGGGGACTTGACATGATAGGGGGGGGGGGATGGGACAGTCATCTAAAGGGTAAATCTGTACGTGGAGATTCCGCATCTATTGAATAGTCGTAGAAGTGAAAGGGCTGTAATTACTAAAAACACGATGTGTGAAAAAGTTAAATCTTAAAGATGATCTAGGAGTTTTCCATCTAAAGCGGTGGCGGCGTCTTGTACGGTTCTCCGAAAGGCATTGGAAATATTTGCTGGTACTAATATTGATTTTGCCTTGAATCATTTTTGATACAAATTTGAAGTCTAAGGTCTTTTGTCTTTTCTCGAGAGATTCAATATTGAAGATGGTTAATCGGTCAGAAGCGGATTTGTAGTCTGGGTCAGATCTGGATACTTTCTTCCCAGCTTGTCTGAACATCAGTTTCCTAGTGAATTGTATGTTTGAATGTTTGTATGTTTGAAACTGAGAAAAAATGTGTAAGAAGAGTGAATTAAGAATAATTATGTATTTTCGTTATCCGATCTTAGCAGTAGGAATACGGAAAAAATGGAAATTTCTTACTCCATTCTAGATCTGCTGGCTACAGTAATACCTTGTTCTTAACTCTCATAATTTTTAATGATTTTCTCTACTGTTTCTTTGAATTGTGTTACTGGCTTTGCCCTTCATTCAATAAATTATTGTATGCAGTAAGACAAACTGGAAGTTGCAGCAATCCTGTCTTCTTGGTGATGCTTACCAAGTCTGAAAAACCATAAATTTTCACAACTTCCCAAGAAAAAATTGTCGTCAAATAGAAAATTGAAAGACGCGTATACTAAATTTGAATAATACTTATATTAGGAGTCGCTGTGTGTATGACAGAACTCATTTTTCATGAAAACTACATATTTCTCATATTTCTTCAAAAGCGACCCGATTTCAAATCAAAATGCGATGGTTCAAGCAAAGATATTAATTATGTATAACCATGGATGAAAATCTTTTTTGTAAGGGGGGAGGGGTGTATTCTAAAAGAATTCGGGAACAATTCGGAAGCAGCCGGTGTCGTTCGAAAGCGAATTGTTGATAAAAAGAAATGATTTATCGCATTTTGACCAACTGAACATGAGAAACATTGATTGCAACAAGAATGGAGCAGCTAACCAAACTTCTATCCCAAACTGTTTTTAGTCATTTCTAATTGCCAAGCTTTTCATGGGTAATGTCTAATACACTTTTAGTTGAATCTCAAAATTTCGTATTGTTTCGAAAACATGACGAATCCCATTGAACACTCATCTTCACGTTCTTCTGAATTTGGTAACTGTTTCATTAAAGAAAAGAGACGAGAGGCGCGACTGAATTGTTTTTCCTTTTCATAACAACATCAACCATGTATTGTCCTTTCCTCGTGATGTTCTTTTATGATCTGATCATATCACAAATTCAAATGGTCTTCTATCTCCGTATATAAATGACACTACTAGAAAAGGAGGAGGAGGGAAGAATGATGGAATGCGCGTGAATGCGCACAGATCAAGTGGTGTGTATTGTATTAAAATGCAAATCGGCGAATTTGTCGTCGTCAGTGACACTCTCTATCCGTCGCAGAATTATCATATTTTTGCCACCATTTAAACGTGATAAGCGTCTCGTTGTGAATTCAGTTTTTCATTTCAGCTATCAAATTTTCCGGCTAACGCGAAAAACCGTCTCGAATTTGTCTCTTTGCTGATTTTTGCTGTGACTGAAAAAGTTTTCACAGGAGACTTTTTCACTTTTCCCGATATCAAGTTGGCTTTGGCAAAACTGTAAGTGTTTGGTTGGCTTTGTCAACCCATATCCTTCAATGGATATACAGAGTAGTGTGATATAGTATTCAGAGAACTCTCCTTCTTCAAATACGTTTTTATAAGACGAGCCTCCATTGTGTAATAATACTATTAAAATGATTTAGGTCAAAGCGTGTGATTATTATCAATCCAACAATCTTGGCTCGCTCAACCTTCCACCGCTACTTCGCTTCGAACAACGACGATTTTGGCTAGGTAAATCAGGAAAGCATCTGGAATTCGCAAAATGGTTTTTTTTCAGCGCGGGCCATTTAGGGTAACCCGTAACAACGAAACCGAATTGTCGTAATTTACGCTAGGCGCCCCTCAAAATGGCGTCAGTTGTTGTAGTTACTGCTGGAGCCGCTCTCGCCGTTTCCGTACCATTTGTGGCACTCAAGGAGTCCTTGGAAAGTCGATTCAAGAGCAATATGAAAAAGCATTTGGGACAACGACACCGTTGTCGTTAGTTTTTTCTATAAATTCACAATTTTTTTGAAGTTGCTTCAACCTTCAAAAATTTTTTTGTCACAAATCACAAAACAACTTATTTCCGTTCTAAGTCTTCGTTTTTCTTCATAATATCACCGCCACAACCGATAGTGATCTTCAGTTTAGTGGAATAGAGTACTACAATCAAACACACTCGTCGAACACAAACTACGTTGTAACTTGCAGGCGTCAACTTCCCTGATATTGAGCACGAGCTTGAACAACAATACCAGTACGTCATGATGAATAAGACGAACAACGAATACAATAAGAAAGTGGTGTCGACTGCAATTAAATGCTCTTCTGATGATGAAGGTAGAGGACAGTATTGGAAAATGGTCTAGAAATTCAGTATTGAAGACTTAAAAAATACAAACTAATTTAATCAGAAGAATATGCAAAATAATATCCTTTCTTTTTAATTCTTCTAAAGAAAGAATCTTCCAGACAGCTCTTCCACCATGAGTTCACCACCGAGCTACAATGAAATCACTCAACCACCAGCGTGTAAGTTTTATTTATTTTATCTGAATCATACAGTGTTTTAGAAAGATAAAAATTGTTTATCTACAGTAAACCAGTTAGTTGACTATTTTAAAAAACTGAATCATGCTAATAACAAAAGAACCCCCAACTGCAACTGTTGAAAGGACCATTCCGAATTCCGAATTTTTCGAAAGAATCCGGTTTTTTTTTCAGACGGATTGTTCGTGCCACGGGGCAATTGAGGAACGACGATTAAAATGATGGAAATGGGCGTGGCTTCCTGTGCAGCAGCTTCAGTAGTTTCCTAAATTACAACACCTGGCGCCAGCTTATTGCTTTGCTTCCTGTAGTTCATCACAAAAATGTTTTTTTATTATGTTTACTTTTTGAAATTGGTTTCACTTATCTAATTCATTTCTGCTCTTGATTGTTCTACTTTTTCGCACTCTTCTAATGTAGCTTGTAAGGATTGCAAATAAAAGTTTAATTGTTTTTCTTTCAGGCAATTCGATTTAAAACTTAGAATCAGTCATAGTAAAGGCAAAATCAAAAGATCATGTTTCAGATAAG
The DNA here is from genome assembly GCA_000143925.2 of Caenorhabditis brenneri. Taxonomy (NCBI): domain Eukaryota; kingdom Metazoa; phylum Nematoda; class Chromadorea; order Rhabditida; family Rhabditidae; genus Caenorhabditis; species Caenorhabditis brenneri. The sequence goes on along the minus strand of GL379821.1, from coordinate 60,666 downwards.
CTATAGAACAACAAGATGAAGTCCCATGTTCAGGAGACTAGAAAAACCGATACGAAAAATATATCACAGAAAATCACCAGGAGAAAAAAGTGTATGAAAAACAGTATTAAAAGCAAGAAGTTGAGTCAAATGGAAGAGCCACCCAAACTGCTGGATTTCGATGTATTTCGACGGAAAAGCTTCGGTAGAATTCCTTTCTTCTTCTTGAGCGTGGATGAGGTGTTCGTGCCGTTCGCGGCACTGGATGCTAGAGATTGAAGATCCTCTGCCAGGTCTTGCCTTAAAAAAGAAGGGTTTGAAACGTTTTGAGTAATTAATAGATGATGGCTGAACTGTTTTTGTTGCTCTTTGCGCTTGCTCTGGTTTGCAAACTTACAACGAGCCGCATCCAGCACATTTTTTTTGGGATTTTTTTTTGGTTGAGACAAGACTGTTATCATAATTTTAAACACGGTTTTGAGGTAAACATGAGCTTATCACAAGACAATCAACAAGTTAAAAATAGTGAAACGACAAAGTCGATGAAAAAAATTTTTTTTGCAGCTTTACTGATTTTTGAACAAGAGTAAACTCACGTTATACTCCGTGGAATGGATACGTTTTTTTCGTTCACAGCGGAAACGTCTTCAGAATGAACACTGTCACTTTTCTCAGATGGCACGAATCGAATTGTACCAGGTTGAGGGGCGGTACAAGTCTGTAAAAATGAAATGAAGGATTATCAAGAGAAAGAGTTCTGCCGCCTACCTGTAAAAATTTTTGTTGTTGCACTCCTGAGTTCGCATTCGAATCTGATCCAGATGTTGAGGATCCTGGAAATTCAAACTCTGATAAAGTTCAAGTGGTATTAAATGATTACCTTCTTGACTGTTGTTACTGTAGTAATGCGATGAAGCTACTGCGGGTCGATTTATGTGTTCGGTTTCTGAAAAAAATTGAGACGCGTGATGAACAAAGTTGTAAAGCGAAACTGTTTATTGGGTTAATTATAGGAATATCACGTTCTTGCAAGCATCGATGTAACTTGACACATAAATTATGGAAATGAAAAATTGAGTAAGTATAAGAAAAAAAGCTAATGTTTACCATTCATATAAAGAAGTGGAAACCCGCAGAGTGATTCAATTTGCATCCACCTTTCTTGAGTTTCTCGTGTCAAAGTGTGAATTTTTTCCATTCTAGTCCTGAAAATGACCTGGTTCAAAAAAAATGCAAAGATATTCTAAACTAACTTTAAAGCGAAAATCTTCGAATCAACTTGATCTGAGGTTGATGATGCTCCTGTTGCTAACTTCAACGAAGAAAGCACACTTCCTTGCTTCTTCTGTAACTTGTCAACCATTTCGATGGCCTCCTTCATTTCTTTGAAACAATCCTGTCGTTGTTTTTCCAAAAATGCCATTTCGCTTTCACAAGTTCTTCGTAGAAGTGGTTGAAGTGCAAGAGGAGTTCCAGAACCATTCGAGTTAGCTTCAAGTCGTCGTTCGGCTTCTTCTAGTTGAACCCGTAGGTTCTCCATTTCTGTTCGGTTTATAACTCCATCAGATATTGAACGCTTACTTCTTTCATCACTCAACATCTTCTGAACGTCTTCGAACTCTGTCTCCATAATTTTGAGTTCTGATAACTTATTCGACAGTTCGTTCACTTTTCGTTGTGCTTTCTGTTTTTGTCGTACATACAGATATAAAAGTGAAGTGAGAAGAAGTGCGAGCAACGCCAACAAAATATCTTTTGTTCGATTATTGTTGTCTTTGTATCCGAAAAGCACAACATCTAAGGAATTTAGTCGAAGCTTTTGGCGGTGGACAGAGGATTTAATTCCGAGCTCTTTATTCAGATAATCAGAACTTGGAGAGGCAAATCTCGGGAGAATCTTTCCGTCAATTCGTCTCAGTTTCACAGTGTCTGCTACGCTTGGGAGATTGACATCATTGATAAGCCATTCGACAAGCTGGAAATCTATAACATTTATTCAAGAAAAAAAAACAAAGCTGAAATAACTTTCAGTTATTTTAGCTCTTATGTACCCTTTCATTCGTCCATGTTCTCTCAACGCTTTCGAACCACGCTTCCCACAAATCGTCTACAGTAATCGCATCGTCATCTCCATGAAACTTGTTCTCTCGTCGGGTTCGTTCGGAGCTACGCATTTGCATGTCTTCTTTCATGAACTGGAAAAAACCCCATAAAACCGGAATATTTCACATTTTCAAACCCCTGTCGACTCATTTCGATCGATTGAACCCGAATGATCATCGTCCATGTCTCTGTGTATATCTCTGATAGCCTGGAAAAAACAAAAAGGTCATACGAGAAAGTCTGGTTTTTGACCTACCTCATATCCCAACTTGTCCCGTATCTTTTCTTCTTCCGCTGTCACCTCTACATCTGAAAACGTTGTTCTATTAGAGAAAATCTACATCGAAAATTCGTCGAATTTTGATAGTTGATGTTTCATTAGTTGATCTGATGTTTCAAATGTTTTCAAGCAAATTATACTTTCAAATGAAAAGAGTGGAAGACATGGTTCGATTTAAAACTCACTTCTAGTCACCCGCTCGCCAAGGATATGTACCACGTGAAAAATAACTAAGGCGACAGTAGAAATCCGACCAAGTTTACCCATATCTTGTTTTTTTTTTTAGTTCATTACGGTTCTGAAAATGAAACTAACTCTTTAAAAAAAAGACGGCAAAAAAGTATTAAAAAGCAAAATCAAAAAGCAAAATTTCCCAGGTTATTGAACCTGAATTGTTTAAAGAATTGACTTGGAATAAAACAAATCAAGATGAAAATAAATCAGCCGAAGCGATATCATATGGAGTTTATCAAAATAAGAGTTAATGAAATGAAAAAAAAAATTTAAAAATAGCTCGAACTTGATTCCTATAAATGCTCTACATGAAGTTTCGAAAAGAAGAACACAGAGGTTTAGGTACAGTGACAACTTGGGAGAGTGATTGAAGCCATCAAAGAATAACCCTATTAAATAGTATATTATTATCAAAACTCCAAAATTATATGTTATTTGGGCAACGACAACTTCCGTTTCTTGTTATGCCTGTCTTCTGACAAAATAGACAAAATAAGAGATGACGTGCCCAGGTGTGAATGGAAGAGAAAACAAAAAACCCCTTCAGGCCATTCATTCGCATGTTTCTCTGATTCTCTCATGTGAGTTGCCATAGAGTGTCTCATTATTGTTTTTATTTTCTATGAAAACATGCACACCATATTTTTTTCGACAGGCTCAAGTTATTAACAGAATGAGAATTGGTGCAGGAAAATGATAGTAAAAAAAAGAGAATTGCATTAACCTGTTTAGTTTTATACTTTTCCTTGTTGACGCAAACGCTTATCAGTGATGTACGTATGCGTAATCTTGAATAATTTGACATAGCGCGGTAGAAAAAAATTATCGGATATCTCCAAAATTTCGAACTTCGCTCCGAAGATGGCTAAATGCTTCTTTTAATGAAATTTTATTTCAAATATTTGTGCGAGTACGAGAATACTATTTGTCCCAGTTAACAGAGTTATCACAGCATGTGGACAAGTGTGAGCGCACGTTACAAGGAGGCCAGAACTCAAAACAAAAGCATTTAAAATTTACATGATAAATACCTCTGATGGGTTTGAACCCATGGTCAGTCTGGCACACCACCAAAATCGCTGCCGGCTGCTCTACGGGGCCGGAAAAGCGCGCCTACCCTGCTCATCTTTAAACGCCGGAGGTTTCGCTCCCCGTTTTGAAGAACTACAGTACTCCTTTCTGTCCGCCCTTCAGCCCAAATTAGGTACGGCAGTTTTCACTGATTAATGATTAGAGCGAGGTTGCTAACGGTGAGCTTCATAATACCTTACGAACGGAACGCAAGACTTCAAAAACAGATAGATAATTAAAAATATGCTAATGCCAACCAAATTAGGTTATTTTTTCACTGTATGCTTGAAAAAGTCTCGGGAAATCTCTATCTTCTTCAAGCCTGAATTTTATCAAAAAGTAGTTTCATGCGTTTTCTAGTGAAAAAGGAGCTTCGTGAAAATGAAAAAGGAACATTGTGAAAATTACCAAAAATGCCTGTTTTTCGAAAGTGAAAAAACTGAAAATACACAGTTAAACAGTTTGCGTAAATTTGAATGCAAGTTCTTCATACACTGTCACGTCAGAATGCACCAGATTTTTTTTTCGTTTTTTCAAAACTATTTTGTCAAACAACAAAAGTTTTTGAGGCCCCTCCAGATTTTTCTTCAGACTCGGATACATTATATGAAATTTAACTACAATAAACGATTTCTGTCGTTATTTCTCGGAGATGCTATTTTATTGCCCAGATTTTTTAAATTCCATAAAAAATAATATTCGAATATTCGAATTTTCACAGATTCAAATAACCCTAACTACTAGCCTGACAGAGCTTGCCCGAAATAACTGAAGAAGCGGAAATTGAGCTTCCCGACTCCGAATTTCCCGTCGCCAATGAAAATTATCTTGTTATGCTGCAGACTGTAAAATGTGGCGGACGACCACCAGCTCACTCGAAACGCGAAGGTACAAGCGCTTCAGCCTCTCGTTCTTTATGCCCACTTCTCGCCGAAACTCGGTGAAATGTAC